>JAJONR010000633.1:0-174673 GCA_029582245.1 Solanum etuberosum | reverse complement strand
GAAAAAATAAAAACAAGAGTTAAAAAAGAAGTTGAAGAAGTTGAAATAATTAAAGAAACCAAAAGTACAAAAATACAAGAATTAGAAAAAGAATTAGAAAAACTAAAAGAATTATATGCCATAAAACAAGCAGAAGAACAAAAAGATGAGAGACAACTGAAAGCAGTTCAAGAGTAGAGAATAGTACACTCACACAAAGCCTTAATATTCTCTGAACTTGAAAGGGCAAATTTATCATGTATAAAAAGTTGTATAGAGAGTTGTGGAGTAAAAAGACATGGACTAATCCCAGTAGTTCATGGCAACAAAGTTTGGGATGAAAAGAATGTACCATGGTTGTAGAAGTTCTCTTTTCAGAGCCTCGTCTAGATGCAGTTGAGCTAGGACTTCTTGAGCTTGTGCCAACAACACTTTTACTTGATTTTCCATTAGAGATAGACCTCTGTCAAAAACAAAGGCCAATAAGCTTGGTGTCATTTATTACACTCAAGGGAAAATGCTCAAAAGAAATATACCATAATTCATTTAACAAGACAAAAGAGACAAGATCTAAAGAGAAGTAGTAGAGAATGCAATGGAATCTTCTACATAAAAACAAAGTAAACAAAGGAAGACCAACAAAGGAACTTCCCGAAGAGAAAGACTGAATATAGTCCGCAAATCAGCTTTTGAAGAACATAACACAATCTTTACCACAAGATGTAATTCGACTATATCTGGTTCTTCCCACTATTTTTTTCCCGTATATTATCAATTACCATCTGCAATTGTAAATAATTAACCCTCAAAACTTCAATTCCTTATATAAAAGAATTCATTACTGAAAAATCCAGATTAACAGGGGCATTTTATTTAGTACTAAGCAAGATTAGAAGCTCATTCCCGTAAAATCTACACAATCAACAAACTTATTTTACCAACAGGTAGCTAGCTCAAAATGGAATATTTACAGATTCTTCAATTCTTTGAGGATACATTTCAGAACCTGAAACAATAAGATAAAAGGAAAATAGGAGGTTCCATTATAACAATCCGATTTACACCAAATTATGAAACGTTTTCTCTGTTGCTTACGTACCCAAGTAAGTCACTGAAGGTAACACAAAATTGATGTGCAAGACCTAATACTTTCCCGTTTCTCTTTTTAACACAGCCAATGGCAGAAGCATCCAACATATAAATCACAGACAAATACAAATAGAAAGCTGCACACTACAAAAACATGCAGCAACTAGTTCTTTAATAGTAAAGTTTGAGAATCCCAAGATTCTGAATTTCGAAACAGGAAAGTTTCCCACCCGAGCTCCACTCTTCACAGCTCTTTTCTGACGTACATAATCCATTAATGGAGTAACTATAGGAGCATCCTTTGCTGAGCCTGAAATACAGAAATAAGTAGAACTTCAGTTTCTAGAGAACATGCACTCCACCTTCATGTTTTGCTCTCCAACTCTCATTTTGATAAATCGGATCTCCATTCAATGCTCAAGGACAGTAGGGAAAATGTTCTAAACATGTTCTGACTAACCAGCTCGTTCAGCTTCCTTTCTCTCCAACTGTATCTCAGCACTCGGAAGATTCTCAACAGGCTTTGCAAGAAATTCAAGGAACTCCATATATGCAGGATCTACAAGTGCATCAACAAAATTAATGTAGCAGCAGGCGAGATGGACATAGCATGTATGTCACATGCAATCAGCTGATCATTTTAATACCTTTCAATATGGTCCCTTCACGGGCATCCTTCTTGAGCCAGTGCTTTGGGACACGCTGTGAAGGAGCATACTCGACAATTGTTTTGAACTGAGTGCCTAGTATAGACATTCCGGGAAGATGGTATAATAATTTGCCAATCATATTAGATCAGTGAGCAAGATAAATCTAGTAGGAAGCAGATAAGAAATAAGGCAACATATAATAGTGTCGTGACAACCAAAGATTTTCAAGTTGAAGGAATGCCCAATTAATCTGGTGTAACTGTGCTTGAGCTTTACCTTTCTCATTGACAAACATGTGTCCATCAAAGAACTCAGCAAACTCAGTAACATCTTCCATATTCCGAAAGTCAATATAGGCTTTTGAATAGCTTTGATGCTTCAGGCTGCAGGAGAAATTTGTTGGCAACAATTGAGGAAAAGGAAAGCAAACCTAACATATTTGCAGAATTATCACAGAAAATATTGCAGCCTGTTATTGGCTATTTATGCAAAACCCTAACCTGGTCTTGGCAAGGCGAAAAGTGAACCAATTGTATCGACCAGCGAAGCGAGAATCAACATGCTCCAGAAGCATAGACTGAGAAAGTGTCGGCGGCAAGTGCCGGAGAACGACTTTGGTTCGCCGATTCTTCATAGGAAAAAATCTAAATCTAATCTACTCTACTCAAATTACCAAAAGATTAACTGAAAATTTGCCGATAAATCACATCTTTTCCCTATAACAGTGATGGAATTCTAGAGCCCTAGTACGAAAATGTTCATGCATAACAAATTCTTTCACAGAGATAGAAAGAGGCGTGAAATTACCTGACGAAAGAAGATTTTGCCCAAGGAATTTTGTCTCTTATATTTGTACATTATACATGTAATAACTAGAGTTTTTTTTTTTGGGCAGTCAATTACCAGAGTTATTCTTCATCCTTAAACTATATTCTAAAAATACATTACATCCTTAAAATATCATTTTTTGCATTATCTAAATATTTAAAAGTTATCAATTTTTATTATTCTTTTGTTAGAATTTGTAGAAAACTAATACATACCACAAAAATTGAGTCACTTCTTCGTATTTATTATTTTGAGATGCGTCAAAAATGTTATGTAAACTTTTCGACAATTGAGTTTTTTATGGCAAATTTTTTTAATTTAGCAGTTCTTTTTATTTATTGAATTTGCTAGAAGAGGTGTTTGTTGGACACTTTCATTTCTAATAATGGAGAATAAAATTCGAATGCGAGACATAATCAGAAATTTGATCACCTCAATATCATATTGCTCCGAAAAATTATTGATCTAACTACAATTTGACTTTGAAAATGTGGAAATAATTAAGCTCCAACTTCTTTCCATTGGTAAATAAGAAGAAGAACATATCATGTATCCTTACACCTTCCTAACATTTTTTGTTACGACAAGCAATGGTATCCAAGATTTTTAATATTCTTTTTTCAAGAGCTTTTCATAGCATGTAATGAAATTGTGCCGGAAAACTTTTGTTGATAGTCACGTGAACTGCACATTTTTTAGGATCCCTTATTTTTTGACAATATCTAACAAAAGGATAGAAATTGTTAATTTTCAAATACATGAAGGATGTTTTCTGCCAAAAAAATATTTTAAGGATGTAGTTTAAGTTTGGAGTATAGTTTAAGAATGTTTTTAGCCAAAAATTATATACGACTATGTATACACACTCTTCACGTCTTGTACATAGCCTCAGTTAATAATTTGATCTATAAAAGTCTTATTGTTTATAATTTGGTCTAAAAATATTCTTATTATTACTTACAACAATATAATACCCCCGTATAATTCCACAAGTGGGTCTGAGAGTGTAGAATTTACGCAGAACTTATCACTACCTCGTGAAGGTAGAGAGACTTTCTGAAAGACTTCGGCTCAGCTGCAACAATTCTAGATACAAAGAAGAAAGTATAGTGAGTCATAATGAAACAGTGCAAAGTCTACCGAAAGGAAACAACAACTACAACAAAATAGTACAATAATCGAAACACAATACATAACATATTTAGATAGAGGAGTGAGAAAATAATAAATAATGATGGATATAAAAAATAAGAACTACAGTAATATAACTAGTACAATGATAAACACCAATTATCCTAAGCACGACAACACTACACTACCTACTAACCTTCTACCCTAATAAGTGTCCTCTACACTATCACGCTTCAAGCCTACAACCTAAATGTGAGCAACACTCAGAACTATTTCTGATCCCAAGCAAATTTTTCGCCTGACTTACTATTAAACTAACATTGAACAAATATGCATAAGTTGTTTAAAGGTGGACATGTAACTACCATAAAAATAACTTCAATTATCTATAAGTAATAAAGCTTAAATAAAAAACGTTGATAAACAACTCAAAATAAGACTCAACTAACTCATTTATGAAGCATTTAACATACTGAAGATAGGTTATCGATACAACATACTAGGCTATCTGAATATTCTACTGACAAAATCTAATAGTTATTTTATACTCTTGATAAACTGGAGTCCTCCGAAAGTAAGGAAGTCTTATCAAAACTGGATGAAAGTGACATTCTAGTGATGTTGCTACTGATCCTGAGTACCTGAATCTGCATCATAAAAGGATGCAATGTCAAATGACATCAATACATGGAATGTAGGATATGTAAAATAGTTGAATGATACAATTGGTTAAAACTGAACATACTAAACTAAATGAAGAACTCTGAAGATAGAATGACATCAATACATAAAATGTACTGTATCTAAAATAGTTGAATGAAACAACTGGATAACTTAGCTAAATGAAGAATGTTGAAGATAGACTAAAATAATGTCAATTGATAGTAATGCATGTAGGTATACTTTAACACAAAACTCTATGACTAACAATATGCAAAATAGAAAATACTGAAAATAATACAACTTTATTTTTCTTGGGAGCTTCTCTAACCGACAAACATCACATGAGTCTCGTGATGATACAACGTCCTACCCATGTTGCCAGATCCATCTAGTACCTTTCCAGGACAAAGTGAACTATGAATCCAATCTCTGAGTCCTTACCAGAGAATTTATGAGGAATTGCCTGAATCAATGACACGATCCGATCCTACGTTGGTGGTGTAGTTCTAGGGTTTGGATCATTTGAACTCTTACCCTACTTGGTGCTCAATACTACTCTTAAAAATATATATTGTGCTCAACAATAAAGATATCCCACTTTAGGAAAAATATCTCACTTTAGGGGAAAAACTGATAATATGATACTTTTAGCCTATGCTTAATAATACTGCTTTAGGACTTAATTGAATTGAACTTTAAAACTTGACTATTTTTTTTTTGAAAATCTAACTATGCTTTGTCAAATCTGAGATATGCTTTCTTTAAAGCTGAACATACTTTCTTTGAGAAACTGTATATATTTTCTTTGTGAAAATATGCATTATGATGCAAAATATACTTTCTTAAAACTTTTCTAAACTAATGCACTTGAAACAATATATACTTCCTTAAAACTTTCTAAAATAATGCACTTGAAACTAAGTATACTTTCTTGAACTCTTTCTTGAAAAACTTCTTTAAAATCTTGAATTATCCTTAACTCATGAAAATAATGCGTAAGAAATACTATGACAAAATTTTCAAATAAATTTGGCTAATAAGGGATCATGTGGTAGACTATCATGAACCATAAACCAACCAATGATTATGAACAATCATAAAGTTTAATGATTTTAATAATAATATCAACAGTAGCATATTCGAAGTAGAAGAATTCAAAAATCATAGACTTTGGGCTGAAAATCCTAACTTCGATCTTACTAACTGAAATTTTAGATGTAGGGCGTGGGAAAGAACTTAGCAGTCGTTTCATTGGAAATAAGTTATCATGGGATTAACTACCCCAGGATAAGTTATCACACCATGTATATGGGTTAACTTTTCTCAGTACTATGGTATAAAAATTGAGATAAATAATCCCATGACTACCATAATACCTCCAACCAAATGCATCGTAAAATAATCTTATATTTATCATGAGATTATTATACCTTATAGCTCACACCAAACAACTCCTTAGTTCCTCACTACGATAGTCTTACATACCTTAAACGCTTCACAAATTTTGAAAAAGAATCCTAACTTGATGAAGAACAATCAAGAAACCCTTTCTTGAAATTCTTAGATTCGTTTCTTGAAAATTCTATGGTCAAGGTTAAGATTTCTATCAATAATTCATGAATAGACGAATGAATTTGAGTTGGAAAGCTTGAATTCATGGAAAAGGACTTAACTTGATGAAAGAGGATAATAGGATAAGAGGAGGAGAGAAACCCACTTTTAGGACATGAAAGAATGGCCAAAAGTGAGAAAATTAAACTAAAACCGACTATAATGATTTTTCATCGGTGTTTTGTAGATACAAGATTGTTCAACGCATGTGAAACACATATAGAAACATAATACCTCTTAATTTTCTTCCATCGACATTAGACCGGCATTTCGCCTGTCCAAAATTTGTTCAACACGGGTGAAATTCCTGTCCAAAACAGAATGTTTGTCAAGATTAAAATGATCATAACTTTTGACTTAAACCTCAAATTGACCAGAGGTCGGCAATGTTGGAAAGAAGACTCAAAGAACTTTAATTTGATAGGTAATGTGACAGATGATTCTTCATATTATAAAATATATGCTCGTTTGAAGTTGATCCAAGTAAAATTTTATATTGAAACTCAATCAGGAAACTTTCAACTCAACTTTGTACTAGAGGATTCTTATGACCTTAATTCATCTCCAAAACACTTCCCACATTTGGGAATTTATCTTAATACATATTCACAATTATGAATCACTTAATACGTGCCTATACGCATACGCAGAATGGTTCTAGTCTTAGATTAGAAATTTTTGAAGTGTTACAATATCTCCTCTTTCGGATCATTCATCCTCGAATGATGGTCAAGCTGAACGAGAAGAGAAAGGAGATACTATTACTATCTATCTGACTTATAAACTTGTCTACTAACATATATATGATTGATTCATACTAAGACTTTGGAACTCAATTAGAGGTATGCATGACACAAACGTTTGCTTAAGATTACACAATGACAAATAATGATATGGAATTTTTAAAAATCGTTATAGGAAGGAAGTTACTACCTCAAACATTTTCATTAAAAATTCTCATAACATTATGGAAAAAGAATCATGGCACAATTCATGTGAGACTTCAGACTGTAAAACACTTTAGGTCTGAGTTTCTTAGTCAACTAGTATGGGTTCACAAAGAATGAATGATCTAGATTTGAACATAAGTCACACTCTATCTGACATCATTCAACATGAAACATGGGTACCATGTGCATGAAACAAAAAGAGTACTACTATGCCTTAAGCTATATGACTAATAACTCTTAAGTTTAACAACACTTTTCAACTACACTCTTCTTTCTGAATACTACACTTCATAGCTGCAACTTATATCTTCCACAGGGTACATATGACTACTCTTATCAAGATCTAAGTCTAATTATATGTCCTTACTGTGTTCAAGCCTAACTCGGAGTCACAAGGTACTACACATAAGATGATTATACTACTCTAAATCACAGAATTCATGCTCTATACCTCTATAGGGACATCCCAATAATACTATTTCCACCTCATTCAACAAACCCAAAGTTCTAATCAAGGAGGTCTTAGTGCATCATGCATTCACCCTTATGTAATCAACTTCATATTCAAGCCTATCACTATCACCAATTCAAGGACTTCTAGGTAGTCAATTATTTTAAGAATTTGTCGCCTTCCTATCATCTCTATTAGCTAAATTATAATGAATTACTACAAAATGAGGCAAAAAATATTCTCATCTAGCTACTACATATAATAAAGCCACATCTTAATCTTTCTTCACACTTAAAACTTATGTGGAATAAACATAACATGATTCTCACCATAAAGAACTGTCTCCTTCTCATCTAAACTAATAATAAGTTGATATCAATATCAATGTTAAAACTGAAAGAAGATCAGTGGAAAGGCATATAGCTTAAGCTCATAAGCATAATTCATTAAAGAAATTTGATCTAAGAATATGCCCAACATAACATTATTTCACTAGCCTTTGAGGGTATATCATGAGTCATGAGACTGAGTATACTGGGAACATGAGTGCATAAATTATAAGTTGTACATCATAAGTTTGATATTCATAACTTCATAGAGTAAGTTTGAGGTTGTTGAGCTGAAATCTTTGCCTCTTCTTCTAGGAACTGAGCATAAAAGTGAATCTGTCTAAATTGCATGAACATAGTTCATGGTCATAACGCTGATATGTGGAACATGAGAAGAGTGTCATAACGATTGAAATTTAAATAATACACTAGAGTAGGAATGAATTGTTATCCCATCATAACTCTTTTTAAACACATCAGTCTTTCATCTCCCTATTGGGTCTGAAGCCGATATTCTAAGTTTGTGGACCTATTTCATATTCTCTAAACTTTGTATGTTCACTTTACTCTAAAATTTGAGGCAAAACTAGGCACATGACTACTAAAATCTCTCTGTTTGACCATATTTGGAGATACTAAAGGATTTCTTCTAGGAATTCTCTTTGAGATACTTCTCTTAACCTCTTCCTGCTTCTATAGTCACCATTCTATAACCTCTACTCTTATTAACGTCCATAACCTCTTCTTCTAACACTTAATAATCTAACCTCTTCTTCTTAGCCCACTAACACAACTCTTCTAAGTTCGTATCTACCTATCTAAAGGAAACTTGAACTATATTGAGAGGCTCATCATCGTCTATATATAAAATCTTCGGCCCAACTTTTAAGGGTATAATATAATGCTTAGATCAGTCCACTCCATATTGGTAGATCAAGGATACTACCTAGGCACAAATAGAAAATCATAAACTTAGAGCCTTATACAATATATTGTCTTGGGTACACATCTTAAGGTTTTTCTTCATCTAATTACTTACACTTCATTGTTCTCAGCTATGGGTCATAAATACCACACTTGTACCCTCCCACTTGTTGCAAGTTAACATCTTAATTTCTCTCATATTCAATGTCAAGCCTACTAGACCAAATATGATAACTAACATTATCACCCTCATAATGCCATCCTTTTTATCACAACGCTCTTAAAAATTCAAGCTTAGTGCCTAGTACTAAACATGGATAGCAACACACTTTCTGACAGACTATACTAACTTACAATTACTAGATAAAATCGAGAAACACTAGCCCACTAAAATTTCATGGCAAAGTAGTCAATAGTTATCTTATCGTCTATATAATTACTGTTTATCAACACATTTGCTTCTCAAAATTAGTACTACTTATTATACATACTTGCTTAATTATATTCATTACCCGATGAATATCATAGGGATCTCCCTTCAAAAATCATAATGTATAGCCTAAATTTGTTAACTCCCAACTACTTTATCCTTTTGTTCAACACTTATACTTGGTCTTTACTAACACCAATGACACATCATCTACTACTTTCGTGGTTGAAATATACTCTAACTCATCTTAACCAACAACTATTTCTCTACATTCTATCATAAAAACCAGATGATACTTACTACTCTTTAGTCAAAACAAAAGGATTGATTAACCCATCACTTACCCTACAGATGCATGACTCTAGCTATATGCCTCAATAAAACACCATTCTCACTTTCAATTCCTACACTTCTAACATCATATTCCTAGATCTAGAATTATTCTACTACCTATGACTTGCAATGCAACAAATCACTCTATCTATTGGGTGACAAAACTACTCAAGCATTTAGAGACATGATTTCTTCTTTAAAGATGTCATCTAAAACAAGATTTATATAAGAGATTTTGAGAGCACATCTTGCTTTGGCTCAAACGCACAATTCATATGAATATGGGTGCATTTTTTTGAATCAATAAACCTAAGCACATTAATAGGCTCCTCTCAAGACCTTGTGCAATCTCTTTACTTTTTGATGACTTTATCTAAGAGTACCTCATCGATAAATATCAGAGCTTTACTATTCATACCACCTTAAGCATGAGGGGTAGTCGAATGGATTTGAGCAACACACAAATCTGAATAAGTTTCTTATGACACAATTCTATTGCATGATCTAGAGTAAAAAATGATAAATATATCTTAAATGCCTTGTAGACTTCTGATTATAAGTATGGTACACAACACGCTTAAAAGACACCCTAAGACACTTGAACTTTGTACTCAAATACCAAGTTTATCTCACTCCGAGCCTACACCTTGGGCGTGGCCGACACTCAAAACCATTTATGTTTCCAAGCGAACCATTGGCCTGGCTAACTAATAAACTCAAGAATGAATAAAATGTGGAAGATTTTAAAGGTGGACATGCAACTGGTGTAGAAAACCACTTCAATCATCTATAAGTAATAAATATTAAAAAAGAGATGTTGATGAAACAACCAAAAATAAGACTCAATTGACTTGTGTATGAAGCCTCTAACATAATAAATATATTTTACTGGATAAGACCCTAGGCTACCTGAATACTCTACTAACAACATCTAATAACTATTTATACTCTTGATAAACTGGAGTCATTCAAAAGCAAGGAGGTCTCACTAAAGCTAGATGAAAATGACATTCTAGTGATGTGGCAGCTACCGATCCTGAGTACCCGAATCTGCATCATAAAATGATGTAACATTGAATGATGTCAGTACATAGAATGTACGGTATGTAAAATAGCTGAATGAAACAACTAGCTAAAACTGAACATACTAAGCTAAATGAATAACTATGAAGATAGACTGAAATAAAGTCAACTGAATAATAATGCATGCATGTGTACTTTAACACAAAACTATGATTTAATATGCATAATAGCAAATATTGAAAATAATATATATTTTTTCATAGGGAGTTTCTCTAACTGACAATCATAACATGAGCTTCGTGATGATACAACGTCTTTCCCACATTGTCGGAGCCATGTCGTACCTTGCCAGGGTAAAGGAAAAACTGATCTATGGATCCAATCTCTAAGCTCTTACCAGGGGTTTTATGAGGAGTCACTCGAACCAATGACACAATCCTATTCTATGCTAGCAGTGCAGTTATTTGGATTATTTGAACCCTTATGTCACGATGCAGACCATCGTGATTGGCACCCACACTAACCATTCGGTGGGAGAACCATAACTACTAACCAACTAACCTCAAAACTAAGCATTTAAAGATACGGAAGCAGGTTTAAATACAGAAATAAAGTAGAGTTCCCCTAAACTCTAAAAGTCTAACAAAAGATTACGGAAATAATGCCTAGAACTTGAAAGTTAATGTACCAAAACTCTAACAATGAATCAAAAGTCTAAAGGAAACGGGTACAACTCAAACTAAACATAAAAATATCTAATGAACTAGTCTAAGTCCGAATAAGATGGACTAAACAGAAAAAGAACCCAAGGCAGCCCGGAAGAACTGACTCACCCTTAAATTTGATGACGATCACTGATCTTCTAAACGAGGTCTGTCAGTAGCCGCTTGAAGATGTCCTGTACTCAACAAAGAAAGAGCAAGTGCAGTATTAGTACACAACCATAGTGTACTGGTAGGATCACGCGGCTATCCCACTAAATGCAATATAAACAAGTCATTACAACATCATAACCGGCATATACCGAACATATACAATATCAATATCACTTATGAACAACGTACCATTTCACATACTCAACAATTACGCATATACAACAAGTCATTGGTCCTCTCAAGGAACCCATACCCAAATAGTTAGTGTACCGGATCGTGGTACCCATTCCAAGTTAGTGTGTCGGATCGTGACACCCGTTCCAATATTTATGTCGGTACGTGACATCCGATCCCAATTAGTTAGTGTACCGGATCGTGGTACCCGCTCCATTCAACATACCACAATCACAATCACAATATACATTCTCACAATCATACAATTAAGAGGTGATTCATGGCATATAGTTATTCATTCATATTTATTTGCGATTAGTGTGATCAATAATGCAACATTCACATACATACATGCAATATAATGAAGCAAGTACAAACATATATCATACAACATGAAATCACAACCATCACCTACCTCGAACAAAGCTTGAATCCCCTAAGAAACTTGATTCTTCCCCTTCCGGATTCTTTCCGCTTGGTCTTGGTCTACAAACAATAATAATAATGCGAGGATCAATAAACAAAATCTAGATTACCCGGATCATGATCAATAAAATAACCCTAGGTCAAACCCTTGATCCCCATACCCAGTTTAGGGTTTATTCCACCATAAATCTCAAATCAAAACCCTCCTCCATCGATAATTACCCAATAAACTAGGTTCTACGGATCGAAAGATGGATTCGGGGGTGAAAATGTTACCTTTAGCCTCAAGAATGGTGGAAAACGTTCAAGAAAACACCTGGTCTTGTTCCTTAGCTCTCAAAGTTGAAAAGTGCAGAATAAAATAATTTTGGAGTTTATTTCCGACTTAAGTTGCGTCTGTCCCGCCACAGCGGTCCTCACCCAGCCGCAGCGGCCTCGCCCTGGCGGCACAAATCCCGCCAAGCAGCTTGCATGGAACATAGAGCTAATTAAAGGATTCCCAAACCCTCATTTCACAACACGCCTTCAACCTACGATACTCAGAAAATACCCGTTCACACTAAGATCATTTTCGAGAGTTCTACTCGCTCGAATTCAATTATGTAAAGTCGTACGGGTTCCTTAACGTCTTAGCTATATACTCATATGATCGAATTCTTAATTTGATCTCCCGTTTGTTACCAGATTTTCCTAGACCTCACTGACTCCGATTTCATCCAAATCTGGACTAGGTTGGAAAATTTCAATATACTATCAAAAAGTTTTTCGGCCCAAATATTTTCCCCGTTGCCTTTTTTATAACGACGGAAACCGATCGTTACACCTTACCATGTTCGGTGCTTAATACTACTCCCAAAACATGCACTGTGCTCAATAACTATAAATGTATTCCACATCAGGGAAAGTGTCCCACTTTAGGGGAAACACTAATAATTTGATATTTTTAGCCTATGGTCAATAATACTGTTTTAGAACTGAACTGAACTTTAAAACTTGACTATGCTTTTCTGAAAATTTGACTATGCTTTCTCAAATATGAGGTATGCTTTCTTTGTAGCTGAACATGCTTTCTTTGAGAAACTTGCTACACTTTCTTTATGAAAATATACATCTTGATGCAAAATTTACTTTCTTGAAACTTTTCTAAAGTAATGCACTTGAAGCAAAATATACTTCCTTGAAAATCTTCTAAAATAATGCACTTGAAACTAAATATAGTTTCTTGAAATCTTTTCCGAAAGACTTGTTTAAAACCTTAAAATATCATTTACTCATGAAAACAATGCATTAGAAATACTATGACGGTATTTTCAAATAACTTTGGCTTAACAGGGGTCATGTGGTAGAATAACATGAATCCTAATTCAATCAAGGATTACTCTACCATTGTTCCAATTGATCCACCTTTCGAATTAACATTATATATGTAATAATTATCTATTTTTTATTTGTCTTTAAATTCAATTCGACATTATTACCTTGCAATTTCATAATTTTTGTTGAGTTACAAGGTAATCTTGTAATAGAATTGCATAATATGAAAATATTAAATAAATGTGATAATAAACTCATAATATGAAGACATTAAACAAACGTGACAATACACGTGATAAATCATAGACTCATAATATGAAAGCATTAAATAAACACGACAATACACATGATAGCTAGCTAGATTTATAACAAGAAAACATTACAATACTCGTGAGAGATACACTCAAGCAGCTACTATAAATTACACAAATGATCCTATTAAAATTGCTCAGTCTTATTCAACAAAAACGTCTTACTTTATTCTTCATATTATTTTCTTTTGCAATAGAAAATGAGACAAAAAAAGGCAAGCAAAAAATTGAAATGAAGTTGATTGAGTTTGAGAGAGCACGTATGGTGAGTTTCTCAAAAAGAAAAAAAATACTTTATTCCTGGATGCAGATAATTTTGCAACTCGAACTGAAGTAGATGTTGGTGTTATGCTCTTTTCACCAAGTAGAAAATCATGTTCCTATGATTCCACAAGCATAGAAGAAATAATTGATAAACTTCTTAAAGTGAAACTAGAGGATCACAAATGTGATTATGCTGTGGGCAAATCAAATGGTTTTGAGGCATTGGAAGATCTCCATAAAGAATTACAAGCATGGAACGAGAAAGATAAAAAAAATGAATTCTAATGTATACGACTATGCACTCTGGCTCAGAAATACCTTTAAATAAACACATGGAGGAGCAGAAGCTGGCATTGAAGTTGCGGGTAGAGAAAATTAAAAAAGAAATACAAAGTGCTATTCTGACTGAGCATCTGAAATTTGATTTAAATGTTGCCCCTGAGCCAGAAAAGTAGGAGGGATCTTGAACTCAAAATTATCATGGAGTTGATAATTGGAGTTTTTGAAATTGAAGCTATGTTTGGAGAAGACTTAACCAGCGATCGAGTCTTCTATTATGGTCAATTCTTGCCTTTTTTTTTGTCAAGTCACTTGTTGTTTTTATGATGTTTTAGATTACAAAATAAAAGGTTATGGAGTTCTTATGTTATTAAGTCAGTTTTTTTTCATCCTTAGTCTTTAATGATGCTTTGTGTTGCTTAGATTGGTAAATCAATTGAATTTTTTATTGAACTAGTGAACATGAAGTCGAATATAATTACTAACTTATCATAAATTGGTAATCTTTCTTAGTTTTAACGTATACAAAAGGATTTAATAAATTTTGTGAAGTTAGGGTTGGTGATATCATGATTAATAATTACATACAGTAGTATATACATATATTTTTCTATCTTGAATCAATATTTATATTGTGATTTTGACTAATTCACTTTCACGTCACATAAGACACATTGAAGGGAAAGTCAAAAAGTATCTACCATGATTTTTTCCATCCTCAAACATGAAAATTCGATAAAATTGATTAAAAGATAGATATTGAAAATAATTATTGATCAATTCATCCATAAAAGGTGCTAATTAGCTCGTTAATTTTTCCTTCTCCTTAAAAGAAGCTAATTAGCTCGTTAATTTGTCCTTCCCCTTAACCCTAACTCTTGATGTATAAATGCACTATTAAGGTCATAGAAAAAGTGTTTTTTGTCCATCATAATAGATTGGAAGTGCTAATTATCCAATAGAGAGAAAAATGATTTAAATCTTATAAGGATATTTACGTTATGGACAAAGGAAATTCATCGATCCATTTCGTGATACAAGTCGACAAGGGGATTTATGAGGAGTCACTCGAACCAATGACACGATCCTATCCTACACTAGCAGTGCAGTTCTGGGGTTTGGATTATTTGAACCCTTACCATACTCGGTGCTTAATACTACTCCCAAAACATGCAGGTAAAGTGTCTCACTTTAGGAGAAAGATCTGATACTATTAGCCTATGGTCAATAATACCGCTTTAGAACTGACTGAACTTTAAAATTTGACTATGCTTTTCTAAAAAATTGACTATGCTTTCTCAAATATGAGGTATGCTTTCTTTATAGCTGAACATGCTTTCTTTGAGAAATTATCTACACTTTCTTTATGAAAATATACATCTTGATGCAAAATTTACTTTCTTGAAACTTTTCTAAAGTAATGCACTTGAAGCAAAATATACTTTCTTAAAATCTTCTAAAATAATGCACTTGAAATTAAATAGATTTTCTTGAAATTTTTTCCAAAAGACTTGTTTAAAACCTTTAAATATCCTTTACTCATAAAAACAATGCATAAGAAATACTATGACAGTATATAAATAACTTTGGCTTAAAAGGGTTCATGTTGTAGAATAACATGAATTTCTACCATGAATCCAAATTCAATCAAGGATCATTAACAATTATAAAGTATAATCTTTCAATAATTAAATCAACAATAACATATTCTAAGTAGAAGAGTTCATAAATCAGGACTTTGGGGTGAAAATCCTAATTTGATCTTACTAACTGAAATTATAGATGTAGGATATGATGAAGAACTTAGTTCCTCACTATGATAGCCTTAAATACTTTAAATTCTTCACAAATCTTGAAGAAGAACTCTAACCTGATAAAGAACAATCAAGAAACCCTTTCTTGTAATTCTTGAATTCATTTCTTGAAAACCCTATGGTCTAGGGTTATGATTTCTACTAATGATCCATGAATAGACAAAGGAATTTGAGTTGGAGAGCTTTAAATACATGGAGAACTTACCTCGACGAAGGAGGATAAGAGGAGGAGAGAAAATCATTTATAGGGCTTGAAAGAATGGCCAAAAGTGAAAAGAATTGGACTAAAACTGACTTATATAATTTGCCGTCGTTCTACCGACGTTTCCACCGGCATTTTTTCAGATGCAAGATTGTCCAACGCAGGTGAAACACATGTAGAAACTAAATATCTCTTATTTTTTCCTCCATCGATGTTTGGCCGACGTTTCTCCGTTCATAATTGTTCAACGCTGCTGAAACATCTTCTAAAAAAAACTGTCTATCAAAACTAAAATGATCATAACTTTTGATGCGGACTTTGGATTGATGAGAGGTCAGCGACATTGGAAAGTAATGGGACATATAACTCGTCATATCCTAAGAAATATGCTTGTTTGTAGTTTAACAAAGTAAAATCTTATACTAATACTCAATAGTAAGGATGCTTTCAACTCAACTTTGTACTCAAGGATTTTTTTTACCTTAATTCATCTCCTAAACACTTCCCACACTTAGGAATTTATCTTAAAACCTATTCACAATTAGGAATCACCTGGTATGGGCCTATACACATATGCTGAATAGTTTGGGTCTTTGCTTAGAAATTTTTAAGATATTACACACACCCTCTATCTAAGGTCATGTCCTAGCTAATTCCAAAGCTGAGTCATATCCTGTCATATCGTCTCTCACCAATACTTTTTCGGTTTACTTCGACATCTTCTTGTACCCTTTATATCCAACCTCTCGCACCTCCTCACTGGTGCATCCACTTTTTCGGTTTACTTCGACATCTTCTTGTACCCCTTATTTTGAATATCCTCATTTTTAATCTTATCACTCCTAGTATGACTACACATCTACCTCAACATTCTCATCTCCTCAACGTGCATCTACTAAATATGAGAGTTTCTGACTCGCTGATAAACACTCAACTATGTCTCATTTTTCAGGACATAGATGGTCATATGCAAAACAATTACCCAACTTAAAAGTCAGAGTCGAATAATATGGATTGGAAGATGAGATCACCTTCAATGAAAATCACAACTTGAAACAAACTAGCAAATTGAATTCTTAACAAGCATGTATATATAAAAATACGAGGGGGGGGGGTTAGTAACAACTAAAATTTGGAAATATTAAACAATAAAACAGGGAATCAACACAAATATGGTTTGCCAAGTTTGGAAAAGACTAGGAGTGTGTGTATAACAATTAGGGTTTCAACTCAAATAGGAAAATATTAATCGTAATAAAATTGATTGGTACATGGATAGCGCTTGGTATAGGATACACTTCGATATTTTCTTGAACTATCAAATGTATGTTCTTTGGATTCTCTCGAACTCCGAGAACCTTTCAAAAAAAATACCAAACATTGCTTGAGTAGATAGTCCTATCCCTAGCTCATATCCCTAAATGAGAAATTTCTCAGATTATCCCATCCCGGACTCCAATCTATAGAGTAATTTCAACATGTCCTCACTATTGAGTCTTACCTAACTCCATTTTGCTTTCCCAAGACAAGTGGTGTTAGAAAGCTCAATCAATGTTTTCAACCATTGATTTTTAAATTAAAATTCCAAGACAACAATAGATATATGTCATACAATCAATTTTAGAGCCGATTAATCAATACTTATTCATGGGTTTACACTCCCATGTAGCACACACCGCTAGCTAAGGATTTAGCTTCTTATAAAAGAAAAACTAAAGATAATACCCACATAGAAAATCTCTATTCCAAGCTAATTTGATTCACAAAATCTGAAATCCAAGCTTAGAGTTACTAAAATTTGAGGTTTCTTCCTCTATAAGATAAGAAGTTTTTCACTATACTCTATGAATATCTTTTCACACAAAGAAAGGTCTCTCTTCCTATATTTAATTGAGGAGAAGATAATGGTACATAATTATACAAATCCATATTTTATCATTGGAACTTTCCAAAGGAACACTACTTTCCATAAGTACATTTTTTTCCAGTTTCTGTCTTCAAACTTGTGATGGACCAGTGGAGCGTCGATTCAGAATTGTAGAGTGCCAGTTTGTAACACCTTAGAAGTGCAAAGGTAACTGGAAATTTAAATGTTTTAGAAAGTTGTTGGCGTAGTGTTGTAAGAGTGGCATGTACTGTAACACCTCAGAAAAAGAAAAGTTGCATTTGCAGACTGCTGATCCAAGTCTATGGGTCCTGTTTACGGATTGTAGAAGGTTCTACTATCCGTAGAAGGTTCTACCATCCGTAGAAGGGAGTTGTAGGAATGGCCCGAAGGATTTCTTGATTTTTTTGGGTTTCTGAACTTTTCCTATAGACCACCAGGACGGTCCGTAGGAAGCAGTCATATAAGGTGTTCCAGACTTTATTGAAATTTTGACTTTGGGTCTACGGAAGGTTGTACATGTCATGGAAGTTTTGAGGGGTTGTATACCTGTCTCGTGGAACTTGACTTCAGACTTGGATGAATTTTGGTTCATGGGTCCGAGGTTAGATTTACGGTCCGTGGAACTTTAGACGGACCGTAGAATAGACTCGTGGAAACTAGGTAGAATTTTAAATCCCAGTATCAAGTTCTACGGATGACCAGTACAGTCTGTAGAAGTTTATACGGACCGTAGGATCCCTGCGGCAGTTATTTTTAAAGGATAGTTGGATCTTTTCCTAAACATTTAGTGCCTATACTATGTCGTTTTACCCCTAAATCTATGTTGTATAGCTACCATTCACACTTATAAATTTGCCTAACTCCCTCGTTCAATCAAATTCCTAAATTCTCTCCAAAGTTCTCTACAAAAATCCTCTCTCTCGATCAAAGAAGAAGAAGCTAGGTTTCTTCAAGATCAAATCTCATTTCTTAATTATTGCTTATGACTTCAATCAAGGTATGTAGGGAGATCATCAATGGGTTCCATTCACCCATTGAGTGTCTAAAGTTTCTTCAATTCTCCAATTCAATTTAAATTCAATTGGTTAGGTCTTCATTCAATTCCTCATGAGCTCTATTTGTTTGGGTTAAATTGATTGATTATGATCTTATTTTGATGATTTAGACTCAAGTACATTCTTTTGAACTAATTTAATGTGAACCCATGTGTTGATCATTATTTTGACTATGAATCCTAATTGCATGAATTGGAAGAATAATTATGAATCTATTAATGTGTTTTCATAAATTATGCATGATTTATGATAAAGGATGATTTATAATCTAGGTTGCTTTAAGATAAGTCTCTATGAAAATTGTGAAAGGGTTTGCTCACATATGCATGAATTGTGAAAGGTTTTCTCACACATGGTTTAATGATCTACTCTATGACGTTTCTATCTTGGATTAGTATCTTAATTATTATTTTCAATAGATGATGATGATTTTATGTTTATGACTAATTTTGTTGAAATTTTTACTTAACACTGAGAGGATATTAAGATGGAGGCTCTCCCGTTAGTAGAGGCCGGGTCTCTAGTAGCAATATCCTTGTCCCTAACTACGTGCCCCCATATGTTGTCTTAAGTGACATATCTAGTGGATCCACCTAATCTAGAAGTTTAAGGTTGTTGTCTTGGCAAGCAATGACATCTATTTTTGGTGTGGGAGCAAGACATCAGATTCCATGTTATGACTCACATGGTCTATGTTTATTAATAGTAAATATCTCATAAAATGAACTAGGTTGCTTTCAAATGTTTTATGAAGATTTTATGATGATTTTAAGATGTATTGACCATGTTCATGATTTATGATATCTCTTTAAATAGATTTTCCTATGTTAGCTTGGTCATGCATATCATATCTTCCATTATGTTCTTTTATGATCATGTCTCATATTTTATTGCATTCTCCTCATACTTAGTACATTCCATATGCATACTTGTGCCTACATTGTTTCACTAATGTAGGGCTTGATGACTCTTCTCCCTCCGTCCATGTCTAGTGAGCACTTAGAGATTTTTAAGACGTGGTGAGTCCTCATACTTCGAGGATGATGTCACATTATTGTTTTCCTTATGTTTTTAGTTTCAGACACTGTATGTGGTGTACATGTTATGTCCCAACCACTCTTTTAATGTAATATATTGCTTGTCTAGACTTTGATGTACTTTCATTTATATGTCAAACTCTTTACTTCTTTTACAATTTCTTTCTTTTTTATATATTATGTCTTGTATATGTATGTCAAGTGACTTGTGTAGGGCCTCTCGGGGTCTTCTACGCCATGTCACATCTAGGGTGTACTTTGGGTCATGACAAACTTGGTATCAAATCACAAGATTTTAGAAAGAAAGGTCCAAGAAAGTCTGACAAGCCGCGTTGAGTAGAGTCTTATTCATGAGTGTGAAGTTCTCCACATTTATGAATAGGAGGCTACAAAGCTTTTAGGAAACTCCACTTTTTTCGTAACTCTAAAGTTGTGCCATATAGTGTATCTCTTGAAAGATCATTCTCCTAAATTGTGTTCGATCCTTTTTAGGATATGGCCCCTCAAAAAGCTTACATGAGAAGGAATGCAGGTTAGAATGTGGAGCCCAAGGTTCCTCAAGTTCCGGTTGATCCTTTGTCCGAGTAAGTGACTCATGCCAAATTCAGAGTCACTTTCTAAGTGTTGGCTCAAGCTATGACGACTCAAGCCAATAGAGAGACTAATGCTCCCATGAACCCAAATATGGGTAAGATGGTGGCTAATATAAGGGACTTCATGAGGATGAATCCTACGGAGTTTCATGGTTCTAAGGTTAATGAGGATCCTCAAGAGTTCATTTATGAGGTCTACAAGATAGTAGGTATTATGGGTTTGAATACAGTTGAGAAGGTGGAGTTGGCCACTTATCAACTTAAGGGTGTTGCCCAAGTGTGGTTTGAACAATGGAAAAGTGAGAGAGCGGTTAATGTGGGTCCTCTTGATTGGGAGAAATTTAAGGGAGCTTTTCTCGATCGTTTCTTTCCTCTTTAAATTAGAGATGAAAAAGCGCTTGAGTTTATTAACCTTTCCCAAGGAAATATGACTGTGAAAGAGTATGCTTTTAAGTTCACTCAATTGGCTAAGTATGCTCCAACTATGATTTCCGACTTTGTGTCGCGTGTGTCCAACTTGGTTGTCATAGAGTGTCCACCGCCATGTTGATTAAGGAAATGGATATTTCTCATTTGATGATACATGCCAACAAATTGAATAAGAGAAGATAAAGGAAACGGTAAAAGAGTCCAAGAGGGCAAGGACCGCTGATAGTGACTTTTCACATTCTAGGTCCAGTGGACATGGGCGTCCTCCATTCAGGCAAAAGTTCTCTGGTCAAGGTTTTTCTAATGCACCGATTCCTAAGTTCAACAAAGATAGGGTATCTAACCCTAAGCCTCAAGGAGGAAATGGTGGTAACAGATCTTCTACCCCTGCTTGCACTAGGTGTGGTAAAAAGCATGATGGCAATTATTTGGCCGGTGCAGATGGTTTCTTTAAGTGTGGAAAGAGTGGTCACAAGATGAGAGATTGACCATTTCTTGCTATTAAGGGAATGACTGATAGACAAGTTCAACCTAGTGGTTCCGGTTTGGGTGCTCCAAAGCAAAACAAATTTTATACTGTTCAGACTTGACATGATCATGAGAGTTCTCTGAGTGTAGTGACATGTATGTTGAAAGCCTTTTATCTTGATGTTTATGACTTACTTAATACATGTGTTACTTTGTTGTTTATGACTCCTTATGTGGCTATGAGGTTTGATGTTGGTCCCAAAATCCTTTCAAATCCCTTTCATGTCTCTACTCCCGTGGGTGATGCTATTGTGATTAAGAGAGTCTAGAAATTGTCCTATTTCTATTTATCATAGAGCCACTCATGTTGATCTTATAGAGCTTAATATGTTCAATTTTGATGTTATTCTTGGGATGGATTGGCTTCCATAAATTGTAGGACCCGATTAGTCACATTCAAGGTTTCGAACGAACCTATCATGACATGGGAAAGGGAAATTATGTTCTTAAGGGTCAATTTATATCTTGCCTAAATCTAGAAAAATGATTTCGAAGGGTTTCATTTATCATCTAGTTCTGGTTAGGGATACAAATTCCGAAACCCTTACTCTTAAGTCAATTCCTATTGTGAATGAGTTTCTGGAAGTGTTTCCCGATGATCTTCCTGGTATTCCTCCTCAAAGGGAAATAGACTTCAATATTGACCTTCTCCTAGATACATAACCTAGTTTTATTCCTCTCTATCATATTGCCCTAGTAGAATTTAAGGAGTTAAAGGACCAATTAAAAGATTTGTTGGATAAGGGTTTTATTTGATCGAGTATCTCACCATGGGGTGCTCCAATATTTTTTATTCAAAAGAAGGATGGTTCTCTCTGAATGTGCATCGACTATCGACAATTTAATACAATTGCCATTAAGAATAAGTATCCCCTTCCAAGGATTGATGATTTGTTTGATCAACTCCAATGATTAATTTATTCCTCTAAGATTGACCTCTGGTCGGGTTATCACCAATTGAGGGTGAAAGACAGTGATATTCCGAAGATGGATTTTTGAACTCGATACAGTCATTATGAGTTTTTAGTGATATTGTTAGGTTTGACTAATGCTCCAGCGGCGTTTATGGATTTGATGAATAGGGTCTTCAAGCAATATCTTGACATGTTTGTGATTATTTTTATTGATGATATTTTGATTTACTCACGGAGTGAGGATGAGAATGTTGAGCATTTGAGGATTGTGTTACGAATTATCAAGGATCGTGAGTTGTAAGCTAAGTTTATCAAATGTGAGTTTTTATTGAGGTCTGTTGCTTTTCTTGGCCATATTCTCTCCGGTGAAGGTATTCAAGTTGATCATAATAAAACTGAGGTAGTGAAGAATTGGCCTAGACCTTTGTCCTCTTAGGATATATTGAGTTTCTTGGGTTTGGCCGGTTATTATAAAATGTTTGTGGATAGATTTTCCTCTATTGGTTCTCCTTTGACAATGTTGACTCAAAAGAAAATGAAATTTCTATGGTCGGAAGCTTGTGAGAAGAGTTTCCAAGAGTTGAAGGATAGACTCACTTCAGCTCCTATTTTGACCTTACCAGAAGGATTGGATGATTTTGTGGTATATTGTGATGCTTCATGGATTGGTCTTGGTTGTTCTTTGATGCAACATGAGAAAGTCATTGCCTATGATTCAAGATAATTGAAAGTACTGGAAAAGAATTATCCGACTCATGATTTGGAGTTAGCGACAGTAGTGTTTACTCTAGAGATTTGTTGACATTACTTGTACAGTGTTCATGTAGATGTGTTCACTGACCATAAGAGTTTGAAGTATGTGTGCAGTCAGAAGGATTTGAATCTTCGCCAAAGGAGGTGGCTTGAGTTGTTAAAGGATTACGACATGAGTGTCCTATATCATCCTAGAAAGGCGAATGTGGTGGCGGATGCTCTTAGTCAGTCGATGGTTAGTGTTGCTCATGTTGAAGATGATAAGAAGGAGTTAGTTCGCGATGTTGATAGATTGGCCCGATTGGGTGTTCATTTGGTTGGTTCAGCTGAAGGTGTTGTTGCTGTTCATATTAGTTCAGAATCATTTTTCGTATTGGATGTAAAAGCTAAGCAAGATATTGATTTGGTATTAGTTGACTTGAAGAAGTCGATTTCCGAAAAATCCGTCGAGGCTTTCTCCCAAAAGGGAGATGGTGTCCTTCGATATCAATGTAGATTATCTATTCCAAATGTTGATGAGTTGAGAAATCAAATTCTGACAGAAGCCCATAGTTCTCGGTATTCTATTCACCCGGGAGCCACCAAGATGTACCGTGATTTGCGGGAGGTCTATTGGAGGGAAGGGGATGAAGAAGGATATTGCGGAATTTGTGGCTCAATATTCGAATTGTCAACAAGTAAAAGTTGAGCAACAGAAACCAGGTGGTTTGGCTCAAGACATTAGTTTTCCTTCATAAAAGTGGGAGGATTTGAATATGGACTTCATTACGGGTTTACCTCGTACTCATCGATAGTTTGATTCTATTTGGGTTATTGTAGACCGAATGACGAAGTTGGCTCACTTTCTTTCAATTATGACTTCATTCTCATCAGAGGATTATTCCATGATTTATATTAGAGAAATGGTAAGGTTTCATGGAGTCCCTTTGTCCATTATCTCTGATCCAGGTACTCAGTTTACATTTCAGTTTCGGAAGTCATTTCAGAAAGGCCTTGGTACTCAAGTGAAACTTAGCATGGACAAGCCAAGCATACAATTCATACTTTGGAGGATATGCTAAAAGCCTGTGTGATGAATTTTAAAGGAAATTGGGATGACCATTTGCCTTTGATTGAATTTGCTTATAATAATAACTATCACTCCAGAATAGGGATGGCACCGTATAATGCTCTTTGCGGTAGGAGATGTCGGTCTCCTATTGTTTGGTTTGAGATCGGTGAGGTCGCTCTGATAGGGCCCAAGTTTGTGTATGAGGCTATGGAAAAGGTTTGACTTATTCGTGAGAGGTTGAAAATGGCTCAAAGTTGACAAAAGTCTTATTCCTATGTTAGAAGAACAGAACTAGGATTTGATGTGGATGATTGGGTCTACTTGAACTTTCACCCATGAATGGTTTAACGAGGTTTGGAAAGAAAGTGAAGTTTAGTCCCCTGTATGTGGGCCTATATTAGATTTCGAAGCATATTGGCAAGGTTGCTTATGAACTAGATTTGCATAATGATTTAGCATTGGTACATTCGGTATTCCATGTCTCCTTGTTGAAGAAGTGTGTTGGAGATCTGACATCTATTGTTCCCTTGAAAGGTTTGGGAGTTAAAGAGATTCTTTCTTATGAAGAGGTTCCGATTGAGATTTTAGACCGTTAAGTCCAGAAGTTGAGAAACAAAGAAGTTGCTTCCGTGAAGGTTCTTTGGAGAAATCAATTAGTTGAGGGTGCTACTTTGGAGGCCGAAGCCGATATGATATCCCGGTATCCTAATCTCTTTCTCTTCTCTCCTACTCTAGCTTGAGGTCCTAGCTCCTCATGGTTCAATCTTTCAGATTCATGCGTTTTAGTCAGTTTCATGTTTCCATATGCATGCATGTTCATGAAAACTTAATTTTGATGTTATGATTTAGCTTGGAGTGATCCTCCATGTTTTATATGCATTTTGATGAAATTGAATTCATGTTGGGTTGTTAGTTTCTTTCCTACTCTATTCATGCTAACTTGAGTCCCATTTGAGGACAAATGTTCCCAAGGGGGAGATATTGTAATATCTCAGAAAAAGGAAAGTTACATTGGCATATTGCTAGTCCAAGTCTAAAGGTCCTATTTATGACCGTAGAAGGTTCTATGGTCCGTAGAAAGGAGTCGTATAAATGGCCTTAACGATTTCTTGATTTTTTTGGGTTTCTGAACTTTTCCTATGGGCCACCAGGACGGTCCGTAGAAAGTTCACAACCCTTACGAAGGAGTCGTAGAAGGTGTTCCATACTTAGTTAAAATTTTGACTTTGGGTCTACAGAAGGTTGTACGGGTTGTGGAAATTTGGACGGGTCGTAGACCTGTATCGTGGAACTTGACTTTAGACTTGGAAGAAATTTTTGTCATAGGTCATATAGTTGGATCTACGATTCGTGGAACTTTAGACAGACCGTAGAATAGACTCGTGGAAACTAGGTAGAATTTTGAGTCCCAGTATCAAGTTCTACGGACGACCAATATGGTCCGTAGAAGTTTATACAGACCATAGGTCGGTCCGTAGGACCCTATGGCAGTTATTTTTAAAAGGTATTGAGTCTTTTCCTAAGCATTTAATACCTCTACTATGTCGTTTTACCCCAAAATCTAAGCCCTATATCTACCCTTCACCCTTAGAAATTTCCTCAACTCCCTCATTCAATCAAATTCCTAAATTCTCTCCAAAGTTCTCTCCAAAGTTCTCTCCAAAAATCCTCTCTCTAGATCAAGGAAGAAGAAGCTAGAGTTCTTTAAGATCAAGTCTCCTTTCTTCATCATTGCTTAGGATTTCAGTTAAGGTATGTAGGGAAATCATCAATGGTTTCCATTCACCCATTGAGTCCCCAAAGTTTCTTCAATTCTCTAATTCAATTTCAATTCAATTATTAGGTTTTTATTCAATTCCTCATGGGCTCTATTTGTATAGGTTCAATTGATTTATTATGATCTTATTTTTATGATTTAGACTCAAGTACATGCTTTTCAACTAATTCCATGTGAACCCATGCATTGATCATGATTTTGACTATGAACCCTAATTGCATGAATTCGAGAAGGACTATGAATTTATGAATGTTTTTTCATGAACTTATGCATTGATAAATGATTATTTATGATTTAGGTTGCAATAAGATAAGCCTTATGAAAATTGTGAAAGGGTTTTCTCACATATGCATGAATTGTTAAAGGTTTACTCACACATGGTTTGAAGAGCTACTCTATGATGTTTCTAGCTTGGATTAGTATCTTAATTATGTTTTTACATGTATGATGATGATTTTATGTTTATGACTAATTCTGTTGGAATTTTTTCCTAGCACATAGATGATATTGATATGGAGGCTCTCCCATTAGTAGAGGCTGGGTCTTTAGTAGAAATCTCCTTGTCCCTAACTACGTGCCCCCGTATGTTGTCTTAAGTGACATTGCTAGTTGATTCACCTAAGCTAGAAGTTTAAGGTTGTTGCCTTGGCAAGCAAGGACATCTTTTTTCGCCATGGGAGTAAGACACTGAATTCCATGTTATGGCTCACATGGTCTATGTCGATTAATAGTAAATATCCCACAAAATGAAGTAAGTTGCTTTGAAATGTTTTATGAAGCTTTCATGATGATTTTAAGATTCATTGAACATTTTCATGATTTATGATATCTCTTAAAAAAGATTTTCCTATGTTAGCTTGGTCATGCATATCATATCTTTCATTATGTCCCTTTATGATGAAGTCACATGTTTTATTGCATTCCCCTCATACTTAGTACATTCCATGTACTAATGCATACTTGTGCCTACATTGTTTCACTAATGTAGGGCTTGACGACTCTTCTCCCTCCGTTCATGGTTAGTGAGCACTTAGAGATTTTGAAGACGCGGTGAGTCCTCATACAATGTATGTGGTGTACAGGTTATGTCCCGACCAATCTTTTGATGTAATAGATGGCTTGTCTAGACTATGATGTACTTTCTCTTATATGTCAAACTCTTTACTTCTTAGAAGATTTCTTGTTTTTCTCTACTATGTTGTGTATATGTATGTCAAGTGGCTTGTGTAGGACCTCTTGGGGTCTTATACACCATGTCGCGTCTAGGGGTGTACTTTGGGTCGTGACATATACGAGCCGTATATGATTCTGTGGATGGTGGAACCTAGTCATGGTTGGTGCCTTGGAAAAGTTTGAAAATGTCAAGTCTCTGTCCTCTTTTCACGAGCCAATAAGATCAACCATGGTAGGTTTAATGGGTTGTGATTGAGTATCGTGGTTGTAGCCATCAGAAAGTTGGAAATTTGTACTTGGAACGTACGAAGTAGAATGACGGGCCGTAGAAGGGAAGACGGTCTGTACTTGGCATTTGTGGTTCATAGCCTAAGGACCCAGGCCTAATTTCAAGACTTAGGTTTACGGGAGGTTTTATGGGTTGTCGAAGGGAATACAACTCATAGATCTGGGTTTGTGGTTTGAAGTCAGAAACTTGGATTTTTAGTAAAGTGTTTCACGAATGGACAATTCAGTAGAGCATGGTATGGATTGTATATAGAGTCGTAGAGTTGATCAGTCAGTTATTTCTCAAGGTCAGTTGGGTCTTTTCCTACTCTTTTAATTCCTATAGTACGTCGTTTTAAACCTTTTTTGAAGACCTATAACTGATTCTAATACCCAAACTCCCCCCGATTCACTCTCATTCTCTCAAACTCTAATTTCTCTCTCAAGTCTTCCTCTCTATGCAAGATAAGGTTTCAAGGAATCCAAGCCTCCATTGAAGATTTCAGTTAGGTATTTGATCAAGGTATGTGGGAAATTTATCAATGGTTTCTCTTCACTCATTGTGTCCCAAAGAAACCTCAATTTCTACTCCATGATTCTTACCCAATTCTAGGGTTTTCATGATTCTCCAATGGGTTCAACTGATTTCAAGTTTATTCATCATGAATCTTGTTATCAATCTCAATTGTGGAGGTAATTCTCTCATATGCTTGTCCATGGAGGAACCGTCAGACTTTGTGCTCGGATAAATCCACCGAAATGTCTTGTACCAGGATAGTCAGAAGTGGGGGTTTCTCAAGCTCTTTAGCATTATTTGGCAAGGCTTTTGTTAGCGTCGCTGCATACGAAGCATAAAACTCACAAACCATGGCTGAGCAATATTTGCATGGGGTATGCCATCCAGTCACATCCTGTGTCACGTGAATAAACCATGTATGTCCGGCGGAGTGTGAAGACTATCGGTAAGTACCCATGGTTCCTATGTAATCGAATGGTTGTTCTTGTTGTGGCCCTTTTGGCAGATGGCCTGCTCGAATATATCAAACATGCCCTCGACACACTACAGATTTGGCTAGCCAGACACTCGCACCAACACAAAGGGTTTTGTAGGTGGTGCTTCTTCGTCGCCAGACTGTGATGAGCCAATGTCAGACTCTGAGCCAGCTTGTGACCCAGACTGAGATTCACAGCTATCCTCTCGGAACTCTTTCCTCAATTTTCAGATTGGGAGTAGGTACTCTCGTGGGTGAAGCCAGGTCGACCGACTCTAATACCATCTCAAGTTGTTTAGATTTTTGTTGAGTGATATAGGTCTCAGAAAGAAAGGTATCCCCTACATAATAGTGCTCTTCCAACCCACTACTTTCATCATTAGTAGACTTATTTCTAAGCCAAGGCTTGACTGGAGTCCCTGCCCATGTTGAAGGTGTGGTGGATTTTTGCCCTTCTTCTTGGCATTGTACCTATCGAGTAACTATTAGGGATTTAAGAATACAAAAACAAAAAAGCAAAAGATTCAAAGAAAATAAAAAAAGTATACAACCAGTGTACTGTATTTGGTCCTACGGAAGGGTACCTATGGACCGTAGAAAGTTCTACGGGCCGTAGGACCCTAGTCGTAGGAAGTCAGGCCTAAAACATGTTTCTGAAGATGGAACTACATATTGCCAGTATGGTTCATCAAGGTTTCTACGGACCGTAGGTCAGTCCATAGTTTCTAACTTGAGCTACTGGAAAGGGTATCTTGGGACTACGAGACTGATCTACGAGCCATAGAAATTTTTACGGATTGTAGACAGGCTCATAGTCCCATCTTTGATTTTAAAACTATTCAAACTTCTTGTACGAGTCCTATCTACGGTTCGCATAAAGTTCTATGGCCCCTAGATAGAAGTTGTACAAGCATTGATGTGAAATATTCAACATTGATTTTCTAGGCTAGTCTACGAAGGAAAACTACGGATCATAAAAATCTCTACGGTCCGTAGAAGACCTTCGTAGGTCACAACTTTCCCAGATCAGTGTGATTATTTCACACTTACACTTACAATCTTAATTAACTAACAACCCAACATAACTATTTAATGGTTTCTAACAGATAACACTTCACATATAACAATCATTCCTAGGGTTTAAATTTTTTTAGTTTATGCAACTTCCAACCCTAAGTCAAGTATGAAGAAATCAAATTTCGACAAACTTACATAATTTTCAGGATCAAAATCCATAGCTTTTTAATGTTTGAACTTGAATTTATGTGTAAGTGTTTTGCAAAATGTCGACGAATTTATTTGAAGACCTCACTGACCCGCGACCTTTTGATGAATATGGAGGATGTTGAGATTTTGGGGAAGAAGAAGGGGGGTGATCCTCTGAAATGTTTTTCTTATATGGTGGGTAATAGAGGGATGGAAACCGTTGGGGCAAATAGGAATGCAGGTGGGGTGAATCAATGGGGGATGAATGTGATTTTGGGGGAAAAATTAAAAATTGGAGGTATTAAACGTGTGGCTCGCAAGTTGGTTCGGGTTAATTTAGCTTACTGTCCTTCACGAAAGACTGTTTATGGACTGTAGCACGTTCTACGATCTGTAGAAGGCTTCCGTAGGTCGACTTAACACTTAGCCAATTTGAGAAATATATCTGGAGTCTACGAGTATAGACTATGAATTGTATGAATTTCTACGGTTCGTATTGTGCACTCGTAGACCTAAAGTTGAAACTTTACTTGGACTTAGTTTTCTACGACTACTATCTACGGTTTGTCGAATTTACTACGACTCATAGGAGGGACCTGTATAACAAGTCCTTAATGATTTTATTTTACCCATTGTTCTACGAACAGGTTCTATGGTCCATAGTGTGAACAACGACCCGTAGAACCCATCTGTAGGACTCCTCCGCACTTAACTTTTTTTCTCCAAATATTTTTAGTTCCTGCATATGTAGTGTATTTCCATACCTACCTCTTCCATTTTGATTTTGTTTGTGAATATTGGTGAATATTGAGTTTTATGATCTATATATGTGTTTTGATTTCAATTTTGTGGATGTTTGAGCTTGTGGCTCCTTGTTTTTAATGGAAATGGTTTTGACCTATTTTTAAAAAATAAAAATAAAATAAAATTGTGCCACCTCTTTTGTGTATGAATGTGGCTATTCTTGTGCAAATTTGAGTATCAGTTATGATCAATACCGATGACTTGAATAGTGCTCTTAATTGAACGAAATGAATGTGCGGCTACGATGAGGCCAATGAAGTTCCATAGACAATGTGTGAATTTTTAGCATATCGTTGTGACTAGCCGGTTATCGAATGAGCCTCTTGTAATGAACATTGCACACTAGCGAAAGTGTGGAGTCTTGTTTGATATTGGTGACAATGCCTTATGTGTTGAGATTACTTTGAACAATTGTGTGATGACACCTAGAACTTGCCCCGTTGGTCCGATTGACTAAGTGATGCAAGAACTTGATATGATCTTAGGCAACGATTTTGAAGAGTGAGACAATTTGACAATATACCTCTTTTGTGGCCAACCTTGTGAGATGTGTGAACCTTACTTGAACCCCCTTGAGCCTTATCCTTTTCTTGGAAGAAACTTGAACAATCGTGATCCCTCTTTATCCATCTACCCATAACTTTCATGAAGTGTGGTTTGTGTGAATAGCCAACTTAGGCCTAAAGCCTAAGTTGGGGTTGTGGTGAAAAGAGAAGGAAAATCAAGAAGTGTGAAAAATCCCCCTTTGAGTAATGGTTTTGAAAAAGATGGAACCCCTCCATATATAAAAAAAAAGAAAAGAAAAGAAAAGAGAAAAGAAGCAATGAAAAAGTTGTGAAATAAGTGATGAAAATTGTAAAAGAAATGGGGTGTCCAGTAATTCATAAGAAGTTGAATAATGGGGTGGATTATGAGCATGTTTGAAATGTTAATCAAAAATGGCGTCGCTGTAGGGGAGTGGTGTTGCTTAAAATTCGTTTATTGAAGTTGAATTGTGATCTTTGTAGTTATAGTTGAAGCTACTTATTTTTGTTTTTGATTTTTTGTTGCTTGTTAAAACAGAGGAGGAAATGAGCGTTAATGGAAGTAACGGTAGCCAAGTGGGCCACCAAGATGATGTCAGCAACCTCAACGATGTCAATGACCCAGTCCAAATGGGTGGTGTTGGGGCCATCCGTTTGCCTCCAGCTGAAGGGAATGCTGTATTTCACATCACAAGCATTATGCTTCAGCTCCTTCAACTGAAAGGTTTGTTTGGTGGGCTAGCTCATGAGGATCTCCATGAGCATATCAAAAATTTTGTTGATGTCTGTGGACCGTTCTCATTTAAGAACATATCTCAAGAATTGGTCCGATTGAGGTTGTTCCCATTTTCTCTGATGGGAGAGGCAAGCAAGTGGTTGGCTGAGTTGCCAAGAGATTCTATCACTTCGTGGGACGAGCTTAGTACTGCATTCCAAGTGTGATTCTTTCCCCCTTCGAAGATGATGACTCTTAGGGATAGTATCCAAAGCTTCAAGCGTTTGTAAGGTGAGCCAATCCATGAGACTTGGCTGAGGTTTAAGAAGATGGTGCTGCAATGCCCAACTCATAGACTCCCCGATAATGTGCTGCTGTAATATTTCTATAGAAGCCTCGATTCGGTGAACAAGGGAGTGGCTGACCAACTTTCTCTGGGTGGTTTAATGCAACAACCCTATGCGATAGCTTGCCAACCCCTTGATTGCATGACCAAGATAAACAGGGCATGGTACACTCGAGAAGACCAAGTCTCTCCTCTCACTTATAAATTGACAAAAGAATAGATCGAAAAAGATCAAGAGAGAGACCAGAACATGCCTAAAATGATGACCCAGCTGGATATCTTGGCTAAGAACGTCATGGGTGATGGTTCAAAGAGTGTAAATGTTGTGGGTGTTGGTGGAGTGAGTCCTGATGATGAAAGGTTTGAAGCTCTGTACAACGAGGAAGTGAACTTCCTAGCGAACCAATGAGGAGGTTATCGTGCTAACTACCCAAGGTCGGGTGGTGATCAAGGTTGGAATAGAGATGAGGGCTGGAGAGACCGTGACAGAGAGTGGCGTGATTGTAACGCCTCTTGGAAGGAAAGAGAAGGGGAGAAGGATAGGTATGTGCCTCCCCATGAGCGTCAGAAGCCCAAAGATTTTGAGGGTGGCCGTACGGAAGACATGCTCTCACGCATTCTTAACAGGGTTGAAGGGTCCGATAAAGTGTTGAAGGAAATGAAGGAAGATGTATCGACTCTTAACCAGACGGTGACCTCTCATTCCGTCTCTATCAAGCAGCTGGAGACCCAAATGGGTCAAATTTCATTTCATCTAAACCCAAGACAACTAGGGGGGTTGCCTAGTGATACTATGGCAAACCCCAAGAATGAAGCTTGAATGGGTATTTTTGTCGTGCCACGACGTTAACTAAGGTGCTTCTTGGGAGACAATCCAAGTTTTTGATGTTTTTAACATTGCTTTTGAATAACGGGTGTTGATTGTGCAGGTTGGAAAGTGGAATGTGTTTGAGAATGTGCAGGTTGGCGAGCCAAGAGTCCAGTCGGTGACTCGCCGAAGAGGTCGGTGAGCCCGACTTTGTCCGCCGTTTGGACCCCCAAATTAACTGGAGGTCCTGTAAAACTCGGCGAGGTAAGTCACCACTCGGTGCTTCGCCGAGTGGTTCGGCATGATTGACTAATACCACCAAAAGGGCCGCGAATGGAAAGGTTTTAAAAGGCCAAACGGTTTAAAATTTCAAAATCCTTCATATTCTCTAATTTCTAACCCCATAATCTCACACCCGCACTTTAGATTTCCCGTATTATTGCTAGTTTATTTGCTTTTTCCTCTTGATCTCGTGTTTGGATTTGGATTACATTGCCGCCTAGCATAACAAATTCTTCATTCGGCATAAAGGTTAGTTTTTCGAACCCCGAATTCTAGATTAGTAGTTGAACTTGAATGCCTTTGATAATTTAGTATTGATGTGTGCTGGGTCTGTGTTGAAATCGTGTTTCATGCATTTTTGTGCCTATTTTGTGTTTTGTAATTGTGTCGATTTGCTTAAAATGATGAATTCCCATTCTTAATGCATTAAAATCGACTTTAAATTGTTGGGTTGTGGTTATTTTGTGTTGGGTCTAGTTGGGTGAAGTCTAAGTATCGCCAAGTTGTGCCAAATGAAGTAATTTGCCTGATGATGGAGCGTTTGACGCCATTCCTAAGGGTGAAAGTCATCGAATGGACAATTTTGGCCAAATTGGGGGAAGTCTGAGTACCCCAAAGGCATGGGTCTGGTCCTAATTGCATGGTGTAGGTGTTTGATTTTGGTTCCGGGGGCTGCGGGCTTGATTTTGGAAATCGGGGTGGAAAATTGGCACGTTGGGCAGTTTGGTGAGCTGGGTCGAGCTCGCCAAACGGTTCGGTGGTTCACCAACGTCCCCCTTTGATCGCATTTAATTTCATTATTTGGCTAGTTGGAGTCTGTAACTTTCGGCGGGAAGCCTGAGCTCGCCGAAAGGTTCATTTGATCGCCCATTCTACGCCCCTAACCCCTAAAATGCACTGTAATATTCAGCGGGCTAGTCTTTGCTTGCCGAGTTGCGCCAGCGATTTTTTGAAGGGCCCTGAGTGTCGCCAACATGCCTTATTTCTGAGAACTTTTTGAGCTGGTCCTTTCGGCGAGCCCGATCTAGCTCGCCTAAGTTACTCGGCGACTAGTTCGGTGAGTCTTTCTGCAACCTTATTTCTGCAAATATTTCTTGACATTTTTCTAACTCTTCCTAATGTGTTTTGCAGATATGGCTAGGACTAATTGGGATGAAAGTGGCATGCCACCCCGCAAACGAGCATGGGGCATCGTGATAAATGAGGGAGCTGCTCCTCCCAATGGAAAGGGCAAGAAAGCACCTCCAAAGAAAGACAAGGGAAAGGGCAAAGAGCCCGTAGTTGAGAGACCAGAGCACAACTCCGGCAGTGATGGGGATTCTTTTGAGTCTCAAGCCTCATTCTCTGAGCCTGAGGATGAGCAGTCACTTCAGTCCTGGCGAGCAGAGATTCGTGCAAGGGTTTGCCAAGATCCGTCTAGGATCCCGGAGTCTACCCCTCCTGCTGATGATACAGTGCCAGCTCCGGCACAGACGGTGGTTCCAACACCACCAGTTCAGGGTCCTCCTCCCCGATTACTCAACAGGTTAAAGGCCGAGGGACTGAGGACCATTCTCGAGGAGAAGCGATTGTCCACGGATGGAGTAGTGGACAGTTACCCGAATGTGTGGGACACTCTCCGATTTCACCGATTTGAGATCTTCACCAGGCCCCGTGGCCCATATATCCCCACCTGTGTTCGGGAATTTTATACAGCCTACAGTGACCTGGTGCCCAAAGGAAAGAAGAAGGCCAGTTCCTTCCGACCGGTAGAGTCACTGATGGTCCGATGGAGGACGGTGAGATGCAGCAGCGATGACATCAATATTGTATTTTATATGGCTGTAGGTGTTGAGCATGAGTACCAGAGCTTGATGACTTCACAGACTCTAGATGACATAAAAGGATGGCTAGCTCCCCTCATTTCTGACACCACGCCGAGGTGGATTGAGGCCGGAGCACCTATTGAGAAGAAGGATCTGAACATAGCAGCTCAGTACTGGTTTGGATTCATTAGCAGCTCTATCATGCCATCGCAGAACGAGTCCATTCTCTGCCACCCAAAGGCGGCCTGTCTCGGCACTCTTATGGCCAGGAAGAGTCTAAACTTAGGATTAATCATAGAGCAGGAGATGGCCATAAGGGCCAAACAACGCTAGACGTCCCTGCCATTCCCAGTGCTTATTACAGAGTTATGTCATCGGGCTGGAGTTCCTCATGACGAGAAGAGGTATATCGAGGTCACTCCCACATCCTCTACCGACATCCGGCGCATAGAGGCTGAGTACGCATTGGACGAGGCGGATATGAGGAGAGCAGCTCCGGTGGATACATCCCCGGAGGTGGACATTGATTCTATACCTGCAGATGCATTTTTGCCTACTCCGTCCTCCGGGCCTTCAGGTACATCCACTTCCACTCCTTCCCAGGCCCCAGGTTCTTCTACTGCTTCAGGTACCACTTCCTCCAGGCCTCCAATCATTCAGGCCATGCTCCTCAAGATGGGGCACCTAGCCCATTCTGCCGATGTGCAGGCTTCCCGGCTAGAGTCTGAGGTGCCCTGGATGATTGAGCGAGCCATCATAGCTGCACTCACACCTCTCCAGGCATCCATTGATGCTCTCACTGCGAGAGTAGTTACTTGTGAGAGAGGATAGGGGTGACTACCGAGGTCATGACTTTGGAAGCCGAGGTTACTGAGCTTAGAAAGGATGTGGACCATCTTAAGTCCACAGATTTCACTTCGTTGTTTGGGTCAGTTGAGATCCCCGAGGATCCGAGTGCTGAGATGCCAGCCCGTGCTGAGGTACCTCCGGCTACTACCAGAGATGATATCATGGAGGATGTTGCTGCTGATGAGTCTGAGGCTGAGACCGATGAAGAGCACCTTGAGGAGTGAGATGCTGCCGTATATGATGATCTGGCAGACCTAGAGGGTGCCATGATTGAGACTGCCCGACAGGCCTCCTTACGGGATATTTCTATGGCAGGCTCTAGTAGAGCTAGTGTTGCTGCTACTTCGGGCACTGATGCCCAGACCCAGAGTACTACCCCAGGCACTGATGCCCCGACAGATGGAGCGACTGTGTAGACAACATCATTCTTTACCTCCCTCTCTGTCGTTTTTATTAATTTTTGTTGTTTCATTTGCATTTGAGGACAACTTCTTTTCTTTTGTGGGTGGGGTGAGGTATTTCCATACCTACCTCTTGTGTTTCGATTTTGTTTGTGAATATTGGTGAATATTGGGTTTTATGATCTATATATGTGTTTTGATTTCAATTTTGTGGATGTTTGAGCTTGTGGCTCCTTGTTTTTAATGGAAATGGTTTTGACCTATTTTTTTAACAAATAAAAAATTAAAAATTTGTGCCACCTCTTTTGTGTATGAATGTGGCTATTCTTGTGCAAATTTGAGTATTGGTTATGATCAATACTGATAACTTGAATAGTGCTCTTAATTGAACGAAATGAATGTGCGGCTACGATGAGGCCAATGAAGTTGCATAGACAATGTGTGAACTTTTAGCATCTCGTTGTGACTAGCCGGTTATCGAATGAGCCTCTTGTAATGAACATTGCACACTAGCGAAAGTGTGAAGTCTTGTTTGATATTGGTGACAATGCCTTGTGTGTTGAGATTACTTTGAACAATTGTGTGATGACACCTAAAACTTGCCCCGTTGGTCCGGTTGACTAAGTGATGCAAGCACTTGATATGATCTTAGGCAACGATTTTGAAGAGTGAGACAATTTGACAATATACCTCTTTTGTGGCCAACCTTGTGAGATGTGTGAACCTTGCTTGAACCCCCTTGAGCCTTATCCTTTTCTTGGAAGAAACTTGAACAATCGTGATCCCTCTTTATCCATCTACCCATAAATTTCATGAAATGTGGTTTGTGTGAATAGCCAACTTAGGCCAAAAGCCTAAGTTGGGGGTGTGGTGAAAAGAGAAGGAAAATCAAGAAGTGTGAAATTAGCTACTCAACGATCTATCTTTGCTTCGCGGAACGACTCGGCGATTCGCCGACTGCTCCTTTTCGTCACCGACTTGGTTTCTTCCTTCAGGGCTTGGCACACTTGAACTTTAGGTGGTGAGATTAGCCACTCGGCGACACACCGAGTGCTCTTGGAGATCTTCAGGCTCGCCCGTCTTCATTTCTTCAGCTTGTTTTGTTTCTTTTTGCCTGTTAGTGTCCTTGCTTTGCTCCTCAATCCATATACCTGAAAATCAAGGCATTAACATCAGTTTATAGCATAAATTAGGCATTTGAGGACACTAAATCTATCAAAACAAAGCCCTAAATGAGTCCAAATCTCGGACTCATCAATATGTAGCAAACGTTAGGCCTTACTTTTACTTTTTCATGACACTTTTTTCACACAGACCCTAAGTTAGCCTAAATTAGCCTAAAAACCAAAACTAAAACCAGAAAAATTGCAAAAGTTACTAAACCAGACATCTCGGGTTATCTCCCAAGCAACGCTTGATTTAACGTCATGGCACGACGCAAGTTCCTTGATTACTCAGACTTCATCAAGAACCCAACCTTCAACCATCTTGACTTCTTTCACATTTCCCATGTAGTGCTTTATTCTTTGTCCATTCACTTTGAACGTCATTCCCTTATCATTCTCTAATTCAACCACTCCAAATGATAATATTTGAACCACTCGAAACGGTCCCAACCAATTGGATTTAAGTTTGCCAGGAAACAAGCGCAACCTTGAATTGAAGAGAAGGACCAAGTCCCCGGGTGCAAATTCCCGCTCCTCAATCTTTCGATCATGGTACCTTTTCATCTTTTCTTTGTACAAAAGCTGAACTTTCATACGCTTGCAGGCGAAACTCATTCGGTTCATTTATTTTATTCAACCTTTGATTTTATGCAGCATCCCAATCCAAATTTAGCTTCTTGAGTGCCCACAAGGCTTTATGCTCTAGCTGTACAAACGGATGAGAAAACTTCCCAAACACAAGTTAGTAAGGAGACATACCTATGAGAGTCTTGAATGTAGTTTAATATGCCCATAAAGCATCATCAAGCTTCCTTGACAATTCCGTTCTATTCACATTTACAGTCTTTGTCAGGATCTGCTTGATTTCCTTGTTTGAGACTTCAACCTGCCCACTAGAATGTGGATGACAGGGAGTTTCTATACTATGTCGAACACCATGCCTCTCAAGCAACGTCTTGAACAACTTATTACAAAAGTGAGAACCTCCATCACTGATAATTGCCCTAGGTGTACCAAATCAGGAGAAGATATTTCTTTTAAGGAACGCAGTGACATTCTTTCCTTCATTGTTTGAAAGCGCAACAACTTCAACTCATTTAGACACATAGTCTACTACTACAAGAATGTACTTTATCCCATTTGAACTCACAAATGGACCCATAAAAGCAAGGCCCCATACAATGAACAATTCAATCACCAAAATCAAAGTAAGTGACAGTTCTTATTTCCTTGAAATACCTCTTTCTCTTTGACAACGATCACAAAACTTGGCGAAATCATGAGCATCTTGGTGAATGGTAGGCCAATAATATCTACATTGAAAGATTTTGTAGGCAGTCCAGATACCACTATGATGACCATCAACTGGGGACGAATGGCAGACTTTCAAAATAATCATATTCTCAACTTCGGGTATACAACGACGAATTATCCCATCAACACAGACACAAAACATGTATGGATTCTCCAGAAGAACTTTTTCATATCAGACATAAATTTCCTTCTTTGATAGAACAACAAATACGAAGGTACCACATCACTCAGTAAGTAATTAGTGAAATCTGTTCCAAGGGGTAAGATCATAAGAGGCAACAAAAACCTATTCGCCTGGAAATGTATCATCTATCTCAATCACATCAGCCAACTTCAACATTGCTTCTTCTTTTAATCAGGACAAATGATCAACAACTTGATTTTTAGTTCCTTTTTTCATTCACTTCGAAGTCAAATTCTTGCAACAACACAAACATCCTTCTTTTCCATAAGGTACCTCAATGTTGCATGATCAGTGTGTACAATGAGCATGGTTCCAAGCAAGTAGGATCTAAATTTCTCGAACGCGAAGACTATGACAAACAATTCTTGCTCGGTGACAGTGTAGTTCCTGTGAACAACATTCAGGGCTTTGCTAGCATAGTATATGAAATGAAGGATCTTCTTATGACTTTTCCGTAACACTTCATCAAGCGCCACCCCACTCGCATCACACATAACTTCAAACGTTGTTCCCAATCCGGTGAAATACTGATTGGTGTTGAAACCAACTTCTCTTTCAACCCTTCAAACGCCTTCAGACAAGCATCATCAAACTCAAACTTCTTCTCCTTCTCAAGTAACTTTCATAATGGGTGCGCTATCTTAGAGAAGTCTTTGATGTTTCTTCGATATAAGCCAACATGTTTTAGAAAGCTTCTAACCCCCTTTAGAGAGATAGGTGGGGGCAATTTTTCAATTACCTCAATTTTAGCTTGATCCACTTGAATGCATTTTGGTGGAGATCCCATGACCAAGACCTATGCCCTCTTCACCTTGAAGTGACACTTTTCCTAGTCCAGCACAAGATTGCAGTCTTCACATTATTTTAGTACATCACCTAGATGTGCCAAACTTTCATCGAACAAGTCACCTACAACGAAAAAGTCATCCATGAATGCCTCAATAGTGTCCTCCTTTAAGTATGAGAAGATGGACATCATGCAAAATTGAAAAGTTGGTAGTGCATTACACAAACCGAATGACATCTTTTTGAAAGAAAATATCCTATAGGGGCAAGTGAAAAGTGGTCTTCTCTCGGTATTCAAGCGGAATTGAGATTTGATTGTAGCCTGAATTACCATCAAGAAAACAATACCATCCTTTACCCGCAAGACAATCTAATATCTGATCCATGAACAACATTGGGAAGTGATCCTTCTCTGTCCATGCATTCAACTTGCGATAGTCCATGCATACTCTCCACCCCGTGACTGGCCTCATTGGTATGAGATCATTCCTTATATTGAGAACCACAGTGATTCCTCCCTTCTTTGACACACATTGAACATCGCTTACCCATTTACTATCATCGATCGGATAAACCACCCCAATATCAAACCACTTTATGATCTCCTTCTTGATAACTTCTTGCATGGGTGGATAAAGTCTCCTTTGGTGCTCAATGTTCGGTTTACAATCAGGCATGACTTGGATCTTATGAGAATAAATGCCGGGTGAAATACTTATGATATTAGTAATAGTCCAACCAATCGTTATTCTGAAACGCTTCAACACATACGTCAAAGCTTCTACTTACTTTTCATCAAGATCAACAACAATAATGACTGGTAGGGTATTATATTTCCCCAAAAATGCATACCGCAAGTGAGATGGAAGATCCTTTAGCTCCAACTATGGAGGCTCATCAATAGATGATTTTGCAGGCGGGGTCTCCCTATTTTTTCAGATCAAAATCCAGCTTCTTTGGTGCATGCTTAAACTTTCTGAATCCATCAAGCGCATTCACCATCTCGTCATATTGTGCAATGTGCTCTCCATCAAAATTCATGATTATAGCCGTTAATGCCTCAACACCTAATCTCTCTTCAACTGGTACCTCTAATTGCTCTTCAATCGTCAAGTTCACAATGGACACCACTTTGAGATCACTTTGATGCTTCATTGATTTACATATATTGAATGTTACTTCTTCATTGTTCAATTTGAACATCATCTGCCCTTTCTCCATATCAACTAAAGCATGCCCGGTTGCAAGGATTGGCCTTTCTAAGATGATGGGCACTTCAAAATCAACCTCAAAGTTCAAAATCACAAAATTCGTAGGAAATATGAATGCCTCAACCTTAAACAAGACATCATGAAGAAAACCAATTGGTTTCTTGACAGTATGATCAACCATAAGTAGTCGCATTGTCGTCAGTTTGGGAACTCCCAATCCTAACTTCTTGAACACTTATAGAGGCATAAGTTAATGCTAGCACCCAAGTCACATAGGGATTTAGCAAAATGTAATGCGTCAATCGTATATGGAGTGGTGAACGATCTAGGATCATTTTCTTTTGCACTAAAGATCTAGTAGCAATGGCACTACAATGTTGCAAATTTTTATCTTCCTCAAAACTAACAACCCTATTTTTAGTAACTGGATCCTTCATGAACTTAGCATAGATCGACATTTGTTCTAGTGCTTCAATCAAGGGAACATTGATTGAGAGTTACTTCAACAACGAGATGAACTTTCAATATTTATCTTCCTTGGTTTTCTTGACTAATTTTTGGGGAAACGTAGGAGGAGGTTGAGGCATCAAAATTTTCTTTTTAGTGGCTTCCTCTTCTTTCCCAACTTTATCTTTGGGCTTCTCCACTTCTTCAACTTTAGTTTGTTCAGATTCTTTTGAACTTTCACTTCAGTAGACATAGGAGGATCGATGGTCTACTTTCTGTCACGACCCAAAGTATACCCTAGACGTAATATGACGTATAAGACCCTGAGAGGCCCTACACAATCCACTTGACATATATACAACACAATAGAATAATAAATGAGAAGAGTTTAGGTAAGAAGTCTCATATCATAAAAAAATTTGAACCATAAAAGCGGAAAACATAACTATGTCTTGACAAGTCATTCTAATACATCAAAGAAAGAAGTGGTTGGGACGTAACCCATACACCACATACAAAGTCTCAAAAGTAAATGACATCAACAATAAAGTCTTCATGGTCTTGACCTCGAAGTATGAAGACTTACCAATCCAAAGAAAATAATATCAATCAGGATCTAGCCAGAGCGGGAGGAGAGGAAGCGTAGAACTCTATATTATAAAACAATATAGGCACAGATATGCAGTAGCACATGAAATGTACTAAGTATGGAGAAATGCATGAAAGAAACATAAACATGATCATTTGAGGACATTTAGACATTAAATGTATGACCAAGCTAAAACATGAGTATAAAGCCCTTGAAAAACTCACAAGTCATAAACATGGTCAATACATTCTTAAATCATAAAAGCTTCATAAAACCTTTAAAAGAAACCATGTTCATTTTGTGGGATATTTACCGTTAACCAACATATATCATGTGAGCTATAACATGGAATCTATTGTCTTTCTCCCACACTGAAAAGAGATGTCCTATTTGACAAGGTAAGGACCATGAACTTATAGCTTAGGTGGATCCACTAGCTATATCTTTCTAAGACAAATTCTACGGGGCACATAGTTAGAGATAAGGAGATTGCTACTAGAGACCCGACTTCTACTAACGGGAGAACCTCCATCTTAATATCCCGTTGGTGCTAAGTAAAATCCAACAAAATAGTTATATTTAAAAACATATCATCATACTTAAAAAAGCACAATTAAGTTATCAATCCAATCTTAATTCACCAATCATGACTTCTTAATATGTGAGAAAACATTTCACAATTTCATTGATGCTTATCATAAAAACAACCTTAGTTCTTGAAACATATTTTTCATGAATCATGCATATCTTTCATAAGTCATCATTCGTAAGTTCTTAGTTTTCTTCATAAATTCATCATCATAAATATGTACCATGCATGGGTCCATATGAAAACAATTGAAAAACATGTAATTGAATCAAATCATGCATAATAAGATTGAAATAAAAAAAATTGAATCATAACAAATAGGACGCGTGGAGAATTGTATGAAACCCTAATCAAATTAGGTGAAATTAAATTTGAAAGTTGGAAATCTTTTGGGACCTAATGGATGAATAGAATCCATTGGTGAATTCCCTCATACCTTGATGATCAAAGCCCAAAAGCAATGGAGGAAAAATGAGACTTGAAGCTTGAACCCTATATTTTCTTCCGTGAAGCTTGAGAGAATTTGGAGGGAATGAATGTGGACGGATTTCGGGATTTTGAGAGAATGAGAGGGTTTGGGTAGATTTAGGAGTAAAAAGGTAGTTACAAAACTTAGAAATAGGGGTAAAGTGACATAGTATATGTATTAAATGCATAGGAAAAGACCTAAATACCCTTAATAAATAATTGTCGAACAATCCTACAAATTGGACCTACGGTTCGTACAACTTTCTACGGCCTGCACGGGTCAACCGTGAAACCAACTTTAGAAACCCAAAATTCATCTTACTTTCCACGAAACCATTCTATGATCCGTCGTCTAGTCTACAGTCCGTAGACCCTATCCGTAGAACCCAAGTTCAAGTTCAAAATTTTACTAAGCTTAGTTCACTCCTACGAAACCATCCTACGACCCGTAGAAGCTACTAAGACTCGTTAGTTTAACTCGTAGGCTGAGGTCTCATGTTATTTTTCTGTGATTCCTTTCTACGAGACTCATCTACAGCCTGTCCAACACCCTATGGTTTATCTTGTTCACTCGTAGGTCAAACTTCATAAACTTGAAATTTTCAAAATCTTACCCAGTGTCTATGAGACCCTTCCTATGACTCGTAGGAATTTTTACGACCCGTAGGTCGATCCGTAGTACCAGATCCCTATAACATTTTTCTGAACTTTTCCAACTCAACTCAAATTTCGATTTTTGAGGTGTTACAATATCACCCTCTTGAGAACATTCATCCTCAAATGGGACTCAAGCTAGCATGAATAGAGTAGGAAAGAAACTTATAGGGCCGGACGTTCGGTCGGTTTAGTTCGGTTTGTAAATTTTGGTTTAGTTTTTCGGTTTTCAGTTTGGTATGTAAATTTTGGTTTAGTTTTTCAATTTTTAGTTGGGTAAAAATGTGAAACAAAACAAAATTGAAATAAATTCGGTTCGGTTCGATTGTCACAATTTCGATTCAATTTATTTTGGTTCGATTTTTCGGTTTAACCAAATTTAGTAAACAATGTTTTACAACCCAATTGGCCAAGTGAAGTATTAGCAGACGACAGATTGGTAGACAATATAGTCCTCCAACATTTGTGAAAATAAATAGTTAATTCATGAGAAGAAATAAGATAAGTGATTCAAAGGAGTATGAATACTTCCAAATCACGAAGAACTATGTCAAAATTCAGAGTGTATTGTGATTTGTGAGAGAGGTCACTTAAATATGAGTATTTGAAATAATTTCCCTTCACTATTTATTTTGCAATCTTATGAGTGAAAGGACATAATTGAATAACTACACAGGAAGAAGGGCATATCCATTCTCCTAAAAAACAATCAGCAACACATTTGACAAAACCTGGACAATGGACCAAATAACTCAAACAAAATCCTTAACTCTTCAACCAAAATTCATTTTCAGCAACTAATTACTAACTATACAATATTAACTTCTACAAAAGGTAAGTTTTCACCTCACATGTGCAAATTATCACTAACTATACAACATTAACTTCTACAATAATCAACATTCAACAGTACTCTCAAGGCTCCAACAATCTGTGCCATACATTTTGGCTTTTGCCTTCAAATTTCAACAAGCTTTTAACTTGCTACTTATCATATCATTGACTAAAATGTCCAAACAAAACTAATAATTCATGTCCAAGCAGTCCAGCAACAACAACATTAACAAACTAGTTGAGTATAAGAATAAAAAGACTTTCAAGTGTCAAGACAACAACACTAGAAAATTCAACAAGATTATGTCCAACTCTACTACAGAGTTACAGACTACAGTACAGCTGCCAGCAGGCAGCATTGTAGCAAGTCAATAACCAAGACTCCAAGAGAATTCAAAAAACCACAAAACATTGTTGCAGCGTGTACTTCAATAGCTCCCAAGTTCCAACAGACAGCCACCAAGAAAATGACAAGACATTGACGTGCCTGTGAGAAAATAAGACTCTTAAGACAAATGATCTACATTTTATAATAAATATATAAGACCACCAAGCGAGCTATGTAAAGAAGTCCGTTATTTACCAGTTAACACACATCACTAGTTGATAGTTGAACTTATAAGTTGCAACTATATGTCAATAATACTAGATTCAGTTCCACTACAAGACAAATCTTAAAAATAAATATGAAAGAATTTGTTAGTTGTTAGAAAACATAAGTAAAAAAATTATATTCAATATAATTAATACAAATACAAAATTCTTACCAAGTTCAAGTTGCTCAAGATACTATAAATCTTCCTCAATATTGATTGGAATAGGCTCACTTCTAAGCCAGTCTTGAACACAAATAAGAGATTGCACAAGTTTAGGAGTCAAAGAACTCCTAAAGGGATCAAGAATATGACCTCTGTGCTGAATGCACATTCTGATGTGACACTTGAAATAGGAATAGCTAACACATCACGAGCCATCTTCGCAAGAATGGGAAATCTCGGCTCATTAACTTTCCACCACATTAATATATCAAAGTCATCAGTATCTGGCTCAATATCATTGGCAAGATATCAATCTAATTATGATTTACCACCTGAACCTCCACTAACTTCTTTATGCTACTCAAATTATTGTTTTATTCTTATTCTTCCTCTTTTTTGAAAGTTGTCATAACTACTCACACTAGATATACTTAATGAGCTGTCAGATGACGTCGGTGAAGATGATACAACTAAAGAGACGTTTGAGAATTTCTTAACATAATAACCAAATAGATCTTTCATGTATTCTTTCACATGAAAACTTAACTTGTCCCCAATTTCTTTTCCAAACATATCCCAATTGCAAAAGAAACATAATCAAGCTTGTTACGGGGATCCAACACAGATGAAATAAATATCATCTTGTTCATGTTATTTGGTTCACCCCAATACTTTTTGAACTTTACCCTCATACTTTTTGCCATTTCTTTCAAATTACCATCTTCATTTTCCATTATCTCTTTCAGAATAAGATCAAGTTCATTAATTTCCATAAAGTGCACATTGTTAGTGACATACTTTGAACCAGATACCTTCAAAGTAAGTACATAGAAAGTTTCAAGAAATTTTACCATTGACCTCACATTTTTCCAATCAATACTTGTAAGGATACCTGCACTAGTTCCATCTTCACAACAAAAGGTCAGAAGATGATACAAGAATCCAATATCATAAAACCTATATCTTTCAAATGCAAGCTCAAAATGTTGTGTTGTATCAAGCATCAAGTATGTAGAATTCCACCGAGTAGGAACATCTAAACATAATGACTTCTTACAAGTTATCAATTGAGATTCACAACATTCTTTGAACTTTCTAAGTCTTGCAGGAGATTGTTCAATGTATTTCACTGCTTGTCTCACTCGCTTGGTAGCCTTACCAATTTCCTTCAACCCATGTTGCACAATAAGGTCAAGGATATGTGCCATACACCTCACATGAAGATGTTTACCCTCCATTATGTTAGTTCCCCAATTACACAATTGTTTTGACATTTCTTTCACAGTAACATCATTAGAACTAGCATTATCAACTGTAATAGCAAACACATTATCCAAACCCCATTCAACCAAACAATTAGTAATGCAAGCTGCCATATCCTCGCCCTAATGATTAGAAATATGACAAAAAAATATTATTCTTTTATGCAAAGTCCAATTTCTATCTATAAAGTGGGTTGTCAGACACATTTAGTTGATTTTTTGTATAGATGTCCAAGTATTTGTCATAATCCAAACTCTTGGAAGTGCTTATCTGAAAACCTTCTTCAAAAGTTGTCTTTGTTCACTATAGAGTTCATAACAATCTCTTGTCAAGCTTCTACAAGAAGGAATATGAAATTTTGGCATTGTGACTCTCATGAAGTTTTTAAAACCTTCTTTCTCAATAAATCTAAACGGTAGCTCATCAACAATAACCATTTGGGCTAAAGCTCTCCTACTTTGTGCTTGGTCAAATTTTCAAGTGCTAATCACCCCTTCCTTTGATCCCGTCGAAGATGGTAGAAAATTTATTAATTTTTGACCATTAGCTTTAGTATCACAGGGAAGTTTAGGACATCATATCATATGGTTATTCAGTGTCGTAGTACCATTACCTTTTGTAGGAGCTGCATAAATTTTCCCACAATGCTTGCATTTTGCTTTCTTAGCTCCACTTTCATTAGTGAACTTGTCAAAATGCTTCAAACAAGCAGACCTAGGTTCCATGACTTTTCTTTTCTTTGAAGCAACAACTTCAACTTCAACTTCATTGGGAGATGAAGTGTTAGGTATGCTTTTATTTGAAGCCCCACCTTTACTTACCTACTTCCAGTTTCTGCCATATGTGAAAAGTGAAACAAACACGAAGAATAAAATATTAAAACGTCAAGATTTCTAATTTTTATCTTAGGAAAAATTCAAAAATGACTAACATGCTATTAGTAACAGCAGTACAGGGCTACATGTTACAAGCAGTACATCATACAAATAAATGAATAATCGAGCGAGAAGACAAAAATGACTAACGAGCATCAAGCAGTAGCACAAAAAGAATAGAGTGAGAAGAATAGAATCTCCAGGTTGTGATCTACCATGGTTCCAAAATCAATCTGTTTTTCCCTGACTAAAATTATATATATTAATGTCTAATCTGCAGTCATATGTAAGGAACACAATCTTTCACCAGGTAATTAGAAGCAATCATTCGCCAACCAAATTGTAAACATTTTATCCTTTCTGAGTATTCTTTAGTTTTACCTCATTGAAATTATCTTGATGTTGTTCTATTATTGGAAGTTTTGTCCTTATTTAGTTATATTGCCACTACATTTTCAGATTGTTAGGCGTTAGTCGTTAGTCGTTACTCGTTGTCAGTTAGCCACTTAGCACTTATGTTCACAAATCACATTAGATAAGTTACAACTTCCGAGTTCCATCTATGGCTGGGCAATGGGCCTTATATGTTATAAGTGATTTATCAAACATTTATAGAGTTCGAAATAGAGACTTATGCTTCCGGTGAAAAGTTATCAAACATTCTACCACATTTTGAAAAGTTATCAAACATTCTTGATTCTACCACGTTTCGAAATAGAGACAACACAACTACACAAGTATTTAGAAGCAGACAACGTACCGTAATGACTCTTGACAATGATGACTGATGAAAGAGTGATAAGAATGAAGAGTCAAAGATTGTCGATGGACGACAGTGTAATGCAATAAGCCGACTGCAATGAGCCGACAAGTGGAGAGCTGCAGCAATTCAATTTGAAGGCTGCGACTCCTACGAGCCTGTGAGATGCGACAACGAGACGATGTTGATACTTGGTTGAGGTCGACTGTGGAGTGTGGTCGCTTTCTCGCTGAGTCACTGGTCATGGAGTGTGGTGCTGCCTCACTGAGTCGATGGTCGTAGAGAGTGGTTGCTGCCTCACTGAGTCACTGGTCATGGAGTGTGGCCGCTGCCTCGCTGAGTCGTTAGTCGTGGAGTGTGGAGTTTAGGGATTTTACTGTGGAGGCTAATTGATTTGGGTCAGACTCAGGCAAATTGAGAATTTCGAATTTGGGACAGAGAAATTGGGCCATAAGTGAGTAATTGCAATTTTGAATAAGGTAGCCTATATAAGTATATAAATGATTTTGTTTTTTCGGTTAACCGATTTAAATAGCTAAAAATAGAAAAACGAACCGAAAAATTGAAATTTTAGGATTTAAAACCAAAGCTAACTGAAAAACCAAAAAACCGAAACCAATTTTTTTTGAAAATGCACATAAACATGGAGAATCACTACAAGCTAAATCTTAACATCAAAATCAAGTTTTTTTATGAACATGCATGCATATGGAAACATGAGAATGACTAAAACGCATGAATTCGAAAGAATGAACTATGATGAGCTATTACCTCAAGCTAGAGTAGGAGTGGAGGGTAAAAGATAAGGATACTTGGACATTATATCAGCTTCGCCCTCCTAAGTAACACCCTCAACTTGTTGATTCCTCCAAAGAACATTAACTGAAGCAACTTCTTTGTTTCTTAACTTACGAACTTGGCGATCCAAATTCTGAACCAGAACCTCTTCATATGAAAGACTTTCTTTAACTCCCAAGGTTTCCAAAGGCACAATGGATGTTGGATCTCCAACACACTTTTTCAACAAAGAGACATGGAATACCGGATGTACCGATGCTAAATCATTAGGCAACTAAAGTTCATAAGCAACCTTACCAATACGCCTCAAAATCTAGTATGGGCCCATATAACAGGGACTAAGCTTCCTTTTCTTTCCAAACCTCATTATACCCTTTATGGGTGAAATTCTCAAATTGACCCAAACATTAACATCAAACTCAAGATCTCTTCTTCTAACATCGACATAAGACTTTTGTCAACTTTGAGCCGTTTTCAACCTCTCAAGAATAAGTCATACCTTTTCTGTAGCCTCATGCACCAATTCGGGCCCTATCAAAGCGACCTTACCAACTTTAAACCAACCAATAGAAGACCTACACCTCCTACCATATAGAGCCTCAAACGGAGCCATTCCAATGCTTGAATGATAGCTATTATTATAAGCAAAAAATATCAAAGGCAAATGGTCATCCCCATTATCCTTGAAGTTAATCATGCAAGCTCGTAACACATCCTCTACGGTCTGAATAGTATGCTCATGCTCGGCTTGTCTATCGGTCTGAGGATGAAATATCGTGCAAAGTTTCACTTGAGTACCTAGACCATTTTGAAATGACCTCCAAAACTAATATGTAAACTGAGAACCACGATCAGAGATGATGGACAAAGGTATTCCATGCACCTCACCATTTTCCAAATATAAAGCTTGGCATACTCCTCTTTTGAAAAGGAAGTCTTCACGAGAAGAAAGTGAACCGATTTCGTCATTTGGTTCACAATGAACCAAATCAAATCAAACTGATAGCGAGTACGAGGTAAACCCGTAATAAAGTTCATATTCAAATCTTCCCACTTCTATGTAGGAATACTAATGTTTTGAGCCAAACCATATTCGGTTTTTTATGCTCAACTTCATTTGTTGACAATTCAGACATTTAGCCACAAATTCTACAATATCCTTCTTCATCCCATTTCACCAATAGATTTCCCGCAAGTCACGGTACATCTTGGTGGCTCCCGAGTGAATAGAATACCGAGAAGTGTGAGCTTCTTCAAAATCTTATTCCTCAACTAATCAACATTCGGAACACTAAAACAACCTTGGTATCAAAGGATACCATCTACCCCTTGGGAGAAAGCCTCAATGGATTTTTTAGAAACCGACTTCTTCAAATCAATTAGTACCGGATCAAGATCTTTCTTAGCCTTCACATCTGATATAAAAGATGATTTCGAATCATTATGAACAACCACACCACCTTCAGTAGAATTAACCAAGTGAACACCCAATCGGGCCAACCCATGCACATCACGAACGAACTCTTTCTTACCATCCTCAACATGAGCAACACTTCCCATCAATAGTCGACTAAGAGCTTCCGCCACCACACTCGCTTTACCCGGATGATAATGGACACTCATGTCGTAATCCTTCAATAACTCAATCCATCTCCTTTAGCAAAGATTCAAATCCTTTTGGGTGAATACATACTTTAAGCTCTTGCGGTCGGTAAATACATCCACATTAACACCATATAAGTAATGTCTCCAAATCTTTAGAGAAAACACTACCGCCAATAACTCCAAATCATGAGTCGGATAGTTCTTTTCATGAGCTTTCAATTGCCTTGAGGCATAAGCGATGAATTTTCCTTGTTGCATCAAAACACAACCAAGATCAATCTGTGAAGCATCACAATAAATCATAAAACCTTCTGATCCTTCTGGTAAGGTTAAAATAGGGGCTAAAGTGAGTCTGTCCTTCAACTCTTAGAAACTCTTCTAACAAGCTTCCAACCATAGGGATTTCACCTACTTTTTAGTCAATGTCGTCAAAGGCGAAGCAATATAGGAAAATCCTTCCACAAACCTTCTATAGTAACCAGCCGAACCCAAGAAACTCTGTATATCTGAAGTGGATAAAGGTCTAGGCCAGTTCTTAACCACCTCAGTTTTCTTAGGATCAACTTGAATACCTTCGCTAGAGACAATATGGCCAAGGAAAGCAACATATCTCAACCAAAACTCACACGGCTAAACTTAGCATATAATTCACGATCCTTGAGAATTTGTAACACAATCCTTAAATGCTCAACATACTCATTCTCACTCTGTGAGTAAATCAAGATGTCATCAATAAACACAATCACGAACATGTCGAGATATTGCTTAAAGACCCTATTCATCAAACCCATGAATGCTACCAGGGCATTAGTCAAACCAAATGACATCACCAAAAATTCATAATGACCATACTAATTTTGAAAGGCTGTCTTTAGAATGTCACTCTCTTTTACCCTCGATTGGTGATAACCCGACCGAAGGTCAATCTTAGAAAAGTAACTCGCTTCTTAGAGTTGGTCAAAAAAGTTATTTATCCTTGGAATATGATACTTATTCTTTATGGAAACCTTATTCAATTGCCGATAGTCAATGCACATTCGGTGGAAACCATCATTTGTTTGAAGAAACAACACCAGAGCACCCAATGGAGAGATACTTGGTCTAATAAAATCCTTATCTAACAAATCCTTCAATTGATCCTTTAACTCCTTAAGTTCTACCAGGGCCATATGTCAAGGAGGAATAGAGATAGATTGGTATTTAGAAGAAGGTCAATACCAAAGTCTATTTTTCCTTTGGGAGGATTATCCGAAAGATCTTTGGGAAACACTTTCGGAAACTCATTTACTATCAGAACTGACTCAAGAGTAGGGGTTTTAGAATCTGTATCCCTAACCCCAACTAGATGATAAATGCAACCCTTAGAAATCATTTTCCTAGCATTTAGGTAAGATATGAACTGGCCCTTAAGAGCATAATTTCCATCTTCCCATGACATGATAAGTTCATTCGAAACCTTGAATATCACCACTGGGGTCCTATAATCTATGGAAGCATAACATATATGAAGCCAATCCATACAAGGAATAAAATCAAAATCTAACATATCAAGCTCTACAAGATCAACATAAGTGACTCTATGCACAACAGAAACATGGCAATTTCTATAAACTCTTTTAGTACTAATAGAATTGCCAATGGGAGTAGAGACATGAAAAATATTAGAAAGGATCTTAGGACCAACATCAAATCTAATGGCCACATATGGAGTAACAAACGACAAGGTAGCACTCAGATGAAACAAAGCATAAACATCAAGATGAATCATTAAACATGACATATCCATCCCCTTAATCAACATGACGGTATGACGCTCTTTGACAACAAGTTGGAAACACCAGACACAAACTTACTCATTCTTTCCCTAGACCCGACAATCATAGTCGGAGCATACTTAGTGTCACGACCCAGGGGTACACCCTAGATGTATAATGGCATATAGGACCCCGAGAGGCCCCATACAAGCCACTTAACATTCATAACATAAGAATTAGAACAAAAGAGATAAAGACAATATTTCAAATCTAAAAGTTTTATAAAAGTAAAGTGGAAGTCTAAACACTTGTCTCAATAGCCATCTAATACAATAGAATGAAATTGGGACTCGCCCATACATCATGTCCAAAAATTGGAAGTAAGAAAAGAAAACTGAAAATAATAAAATCCATCCTCGAAGCATGAGGACTCACCAAAGCTCGAAATATCTTGAATCAACCTCTAGCCACGAAACTGAAAACCCTGACTGTCGGACCCTACATTTGGGAAAATGTAGGTAAGAGTATGCGTTAGTATAAAATAATGTACCAAGTATGATAGCCATGCATATAAACATTTAAAACATGTGAAAAAGAGACATTTTCATGAGTAAGCAATGCTTCAAGCTAAAACATGCATCTTGGGAGTTTAGAAACCATAAGTCATAAAAACATGATCAATGCAAGTGAACATCATCTTAAAACATACTTACGATACTTTCTTGAAGTAACCTTGGTTCATCATATTATTTTCTTATTTGTGGGAAGTATCCTTAACCGACATATAAGACCATGTGAGCTAGAAATATTGAATCTGGTGTCTACCCCACACCGAAAATGGGTGTCCTACTTGCCACGGTAAGGACCATGAACTTCTAGATATTATGGATCCACTAGCTAATGTATATCTAGACAATCCTATGTTGGCACATAGTTATGGGACACGGGTAATCGCCACTTGTCCACATGGTTCTAAGCATAACTTCAACAAAATAGTTCTTAATCCTATTCATCTTAGCTCATGAAGGAAAATGGGTAATCGCCTCTTGTCTTTCAATTAGAGAGCCTGGGTAATCGCCTCTTGCCTCATCACTCAAATAGCTTCTTAACATTGGTTCATTTTAGGTGAGAAAGCCTTTCAACCCTAAGAACCCTTATCATGTGAGAAAACCTTTCACAATTCATGCTTACATGTGTATATGAGAAAATCCTTTCAACAACACAAAAACAACATTATCATTGATACTTCACTCTCAAAGCATCCTTAGAACATTTACATAAATTTCATAAGAACATGCATTATTCCATAATTCACCTTTCAAGGTTCAAAACCCACTTTCAATCATCAATGTCTAGAAAACATGAGTTAGACATGTGTTGTCACGACCTAGGGGTACCCCGTAGATGTAACAAGGCACATAGAACCCCGAAAGGCACCATGTAAGCCACTTAGCATATCATAACATAAGCATAGGATAATAAAGAGAAGAAAATGCATTTCAAGTCCAAAAATCTTTATAAAGGAAAGAGGAAGTCTAAACTTGTCTCATCATAGCCATCTATTACAATAGTTCAAATGAAAAAGGACACAGCCCAAACAACATAGTCTGAAAATGAAATACTAGAAATGAAACTCAAGTGAATCTCCCGTCCTCGAATCATGAGGACTCACCACAAGCAAGGAGAATAGTCGAATCCAAGCTTGAACCAAATGATGACCGCCTTAAGAACCAAACCCTACACTTGGGAAATTATAGGAAAATATAGGTTAGTACAAAGATGCACTAAGTATGATAGTCATGCATAAAAGCCTTGAAAACATGCTAAAAGGGACAATTTAGTTGAATGCATGCAATTTACTAAGTTAAAGCATCATTTTGAAAATAATGGAAAAGCATAAGTCATAAGCATGTTCATTACATAGATCATTATATCATAAGAGAAACATACCATAAGTACCCTCGAAGTCTACTTGTGCAATGCATGAATAAGATCCCATAATCCACCCATGCTAAGTAAAGCTTCTTAAGTAACTATAGTTCATAATTCATGTTCTTGTTCATATTGTTGCCATAGTGGGAATAAGCCTTAACCGACATAGACTATGTGAGCTTAACAAGGAATCCAGTGTTACCCACACCGAAAAGGGTTTTCCTACTTGCCTAAGGTAAGACCATGGTTTGTTAGCTTTTGGGTGGATTCACTAGCTAAAGACCTATGGGGCCACATAGTTTATGGGATAAGGAGATTGCTACTATAAACCCAGACTCGACTGTGGTAGAAGGTTTCCATCTCATGAGATACATACTTTGGGAACCCAGACTCAACTAGCGTAGAAGGAACCCATTTGGAAAGCCGGACTCAACTAGCGTATAAGCTTCCATCTCATATTCAATATCCACTCGGTTCTAAGCATGATTCCCATTGAGTTCATATTAAGTCTTGACTTAAGTTCATATTTATGGAAGAATGTGTTAACACTCAATCCAACATAATTCATAAGATAGCTCATAGATTCAATAGGTGAGAATAGCCTTTCAATCTTAGAATCATCATATTGTGCGAAAACCTTACACATCATATCGTACTCATACGTAGGTGTGTAAATGAGAATATAACCTTTCAACAACACACAAGAAGATCATAATCACAATCACTTTACTCTCAAAGTGTTCATAAAGCATATCCATAATTCTCATAATCATGCATAATTTTCATACTTTGTTCTTCAAGGACCATAGATCATATTCAATCAACACATCTAGAGTTACTACATTAGACATGGATAATAACATAGTTCAAATAGCTCAATTACTACAAGAATAATCTCATAATATCCTTCTTCCATCAATTCACCCACATCACAAGGTCATAAATTGGGAATATGGGGATTTCATAGATTCTTGGGGATTTCAACATAAAAATAATAATAAATCATCAATTCAATCATAATATAAAGTAAATAAATCATTAGAATCATTTTTAGAAAGGAATCCATGACTTGGAGTAAAACCCTAGCTTTTGGGGAATTACTAGTTTTGAAATTGAGTTTGGAGGGACTCCATGGATGAAGAACTACCATACCTTAGCTATGAATCCCAACGAATTTGAGTAGAAAACCTTGCTCCTTCAAATCCTAGCTTCCACTTTCTTCTTCTTCTTCCTTGATGTTCTAGAGAGAGAATTTTTGGGAAAAGTTGGTTATGATTTAGGATTTTGGAGTTATGAGGAAGATGACTAAATTTGGGGGTCTTAAATCATTATATAGTTAGTCTAATTTAGTGTAAAATGACGTCACTTAGTATTAAATAAAAATGGAAAACCCCATAATGCCCCTAAGCTTAATTGCCAAAAGCAGTTCCAGGCCTCACCCACGACCCACCACTGGCGGACCGTGGTTGGACCCACGGCCTGTGCTGGTGAACCATGGTTGAGGTTCTGGGACTTGGTTCCTGGGGCCTTGATCTACGACCCCTCACCCACGAGGCGTGGGAGGACCTACGGGGCGTGGGTTTCCCTCGTGGGTCACTGCCCAGGCAGCCTCCTTAGGGTCCTCCTCAAGGACCCATGGTTGGTCCTTGGGGTTTGAACCTTCACGTTCTAACACGAAAATAATTATTTTAAGGTACATGGAGGTACAATCAAGGCTCTAACCCTAATGTCAAGCTCTAGTTTAGCCTACTAGTTTCCGGGTGTTACACTATCTCCCCCTTGGGAACATTCATCCTCGAATGATGATCTAGACACCTTACAGAAATTAAAGACTCAAGACTAGCAGCCCCACCATGCATGAAACATCAAAATAATGCACAATTCAAAGGAGGAAACTTCAACTCCATCTCAATCATTATCAATGCAACATAAGGAAGTAGGAACTACATCTAACAACCCATTATGCATGAAAATGTAACATTTCATGTATTCATAGGAGGAACCACCTTCTCCAAATAAAAGCATGCTCAACACAATATCATGGAGCCAATATGTAATTTCCTTAAAAGCATGATAAAGCATGTTCATCAACTCATCTCATGAAGTCCAATATGCAACTCATACTAAATGCACCACAACACGAGGAACACATAAATCATGAAGACTCATTTTCTTACTAAACATGAATTTTATCAAGAACATGCATAACATAAGGAAATCATGGAAAACACATATACTCATATGACTCCTAAAACACTAAAATTCAAGAGGAACTACTTACCTCAAGCTTGAATAGGAGTAGAAGAAAAGAGATGAGGATATCGGGACTTCATATCGGCCTCGGCCTCCCAAGTAGCACCCTCAACTAAGTGTTTTCTCCATAAAACCTTTACGGAAGCTATTTCCTTGTTTCTCAATCTCTTGACTCGCCGGTCTAGGATCTCCACCGGAACCTCTTCATATGAAAGACTTTCATCAACTCCCAACCCTTCTAGGGGAATAATGGACACCGGATCTCCAATACACTTCTTAAGCATAGAAACATGAAACACCGGATGAGCCGGAGCCAACTCATTTGGCAAGTCTAACTCACCGGCAACTTTCCCAATACGTTCCAAATTTGGTATGGGCCCATATACCGGGGACTAAGTTTTTCCTTCTTGCCAAATCTAATCACACCTTTCATAGGTGAGATTTTTAGATAGACCCAATCATTAACCTCAAATTCTAGATCCCTTCTTCTAACATCGACATAAGACTTTTGTCTACTTTGAGCCGTTCTCAACCTCTCTCTAATAAGCCAAACTTTCTTAATGGCTTCATAAACTAGTTCGGGACCTATCAAAGCAATTTCATCCACTTCAAACCAACAAACCGGAGACCTACATCTCCTACCATACAAAGCCTCAAAAGGAGCCATACCGATACTTGAGTGATAGCTATTATTGTAGGGAAACTCTATTAATGGCAAGTGGTCATCCCAGTTACCCTTGAAGTCTATAACACATGCCCTTAACATATCTTCCAATGTTTGAATGGTACGCTCCGCTTGCCCATCGGTTTGGGGATGAAAAGCCGTGCTAAGCTTAACCTTAGTACCAAGCTCTTTTTGGAATGATTTCAAAAAGTGTGAAGTAAATTGAGTACCCCAATCCAAAATAATAGATAAAGGAACCCCATGCAACTTCACTATCTCTCTTATATATAACTTGGCATATTCTTCCACCGAAAAAGAAACCTTGACGGGAATAAAGTGGGCTGATTTTGTCATCCAATCTATAATGACCCAAATAGAATCATGTTGCCTTCGGGCGCGAGGCAAACCCACAATAAAATCCATATTAATCTCTTCCCACTTCCAAGTGTGAATATCTATATCTTGGGCTAAACCTCCCAGCCTTTGATGCTCGGCCTTAACTTGTTGACAATTCGGACATTTGGCCACAAATCCCGCAATATCTTTCTTCATTCCATTCCACCAATAGAATTCCCGTAGATCACGGTACATCTTGGTGGCTCCCGGATGAATGGAAAACCGAGAACTATGAGCTTCTTCTAAAATTTGTTCCCTCAAAGCATCAACATCCGGAACACATAACCGACCTTGGTACTTAAGCACCCCATCTCCCCCTTGGGAGAAAGCCTCAACAGATTTCTTGAGTACCGGCTCTTTTAACTCAACTAATATAGGATCAAGGTCTTGCTTAGACTTCACATCCATTACAAAGGATGATTCAGAGCCATTATGGACCATGACACCACCCTTGGTGGAATCCACTAGTTGAACACCTAACCGAGCCAACCTATGCACATCACGAACCAATTCTTTCTTTTCATCCTCTACATGAACCACACTACCCATGGAGAATCTACTAAGAGCATCCGCTACCACATTAGCTTTGTCGGGGTGATAAAGTACACTCATGTCATAGTCATTTGATAATTCTAACCACCTTCTTTGTCGAAGATTCAAGTCCTTTTGACTAAACACATACTGAAAACTCTTGTAATTGGTAAATACATCAACATGGACCCCATACAAATAGTGCCTCCATATTCTTAAGGCAAACACAACTGCCGCTAATTCAAGGTCATAGGTAGGATAATTCTTCTCATGGATTTTAAGTTGCCTTGAAGCATAGGCAATCACCTTACCATTTTGCATAAGTACACATCCCAACCCCACTCTAGAGGCATCACAATACACCACAAAACCATCCGTACCTTCCGGTAAGGTCAACACCAGAGCGGAAGTAAGTCTATCTTTCAACTCTTGGAAACTTTTCTCACAAGCTTCCGACCACACAAACTTAGCTTTCTTTTGAGTCAAAGCCGTCAAAGGTGAAGCAATGGAAGAAAAACCCTCAACAAATCTCCTATAATAACCAGAAAAACCCAAGAAGCTTCTAATGTCTGTCGGTGATAGAGGTCTAGGACAACTCTTGACCGCATCCATTTTGTTAGGATCTACCTCAATACCCTTACTTTACACAATATGACCAAGGAATGCTACGGACCTTAACCAAAATTCACACTTGCTAAACTTTGCAAAAAGTTGATGGTCCTTAAGAACTTGCCATACAACTCTCAAATAGTCCACATGCTTATTCTAACTCTTTGAATAGATAAAAATATCATTGATTAACACTATCACAAACATGTCAAGATATTGACGGAACACTCTATTCATTAAGTCCATGAACGCCGCCGGAGCGTTAGTCAAACCAAAGGACATTATTAGAAACTCATAGTGACCATATCTCATTCGGAAAGCCGTCTTTGGAATATCAACCCCTCTCACCCTCAATTGGTGACAACCTGAACGAAGATCACTTTTAGAGAAATAACTAGCCCCTTGAAGTTGGTCAAACAAGTCATCAATTCTTGGAAGGGGATACTTGTTCTTAATGGTCACTTTATTCAATTGACGATAATCGATGCACATTCTAAGAGACCCATCCTTCTTTCTAACAAACAACACCGGAGCACCCCATGGAGAGATACTCGGTTGAATAAAACCCTTGTCTAGTAAATCCTTTAGTTGCTCTTTCAACTTCTTTAACTCCGCCGGAGCCATTCTATAAGGAGGAATAAAGATAGGTTGCGTATCCGGAAGGACGTCAATACCAAAATTTATTTCCCGCTCGGGAGGAATACCGGGCAAATCATTGGGAAAAACTTACAGGAACTCATTAACCAACATAATCGACTCTAGAGAAGGGGTTTCGAAATCCACACCCCTCACCCTAACAAGATGGTAAATACACCCTTTGGAGATCATCTTCCTAGCTTCAAGACAAGAGACATATTTACCTCTAGGCATAGAATTTCCCCCCTTCCACTCTAGGATAGGCTCATCCAGTAATTGGAATTTAACCACCCAAGTTCTACAATCAATAGAGGTATAACATGCATGCAACCAATTCATACCCAAAATCACATCAAAGTCTAACATGTCTAATTCTACCAAATCTACCAAAGTAACTCTATGGAACAAGGAAACGGGACATCTTCTATAAACCCTCTTAGCCACCACAGAATCACTAACCGGGGTAGAAACTGAAAAAGGCTCTAATAACACTTCGGGGAGTATATCAAACTTCATGGCCACATAAGGTGTCACAAAGGACAAAGTAGCACCGGGGTATAACAAGGCATATACATCAATAAGAAAAACTTTTAACATACCGGTCACCACATCCGGGGAGCTCTCTTGGTCACCTCGGGATTGAAGAGCATAAAAACGGTTTTTCTTGGGAGCATCGGAGTTTGAACCGCTAGGAGGAGCTTGCTTGTCCTCTTTTCCTTGAACATTAAGCATTGGACAATCTCTCACCCTATGACCACTCTTCCCACAACCATAGCAACCATCTGTGCCAACTAGGCACTTACCATCATATTTCTTACCGCACTTAGCACAAGTAGACTTAGACATAGAAGATCCACCACCATTGCCTCCTTGAGGTTTAGAGTTGGAAACCCTATCTTTGTTGAACCTTGGAGCACTAGAGGATCCTTGGTTGGAGAACCTTTGTCTAAACTTTGGTCGACCTTGTCCATCGGACCTAGCATTGGAGAAGTTCCCATCACCGGTTCTAGCTCTTTTCACTTCTCTATTCTTTTTCTTGAGTTTTGACTCCTCAATTTGTTGAGCGTACACCATGAGCCTTGAGATATACATGTCATGATGAAGCATTGCCGTACGACATTCTTCTTCAACTAAGTCGGACACACCCGTCAAAAACCTACTCATCTCATCCCTCGAATCTGCCATCATAGTCAGAGCATACTTGGACAATTGAGTGAATTTTAGGGAATACTCTTTCACGCTCATACCTCCTTGACAAAGGTTAATGAATTCCTCCACCTTAGCTTCCCTCAACTATCGGGGAAATAATCTATCAAGAAACATCGATTTGAATGTTTCCCATTCAATCGGGCCCGCTCCTACCGGCCTATTGTTCTTCCATTGAGTATACCATACTTGAGCAACACTCTTCAATTGGTAAGAGGCTAACTCCGCTTTCTCTACTGAAGTCACCCTCATAATGTCAAGTATTTTATAAACCTCTTCCATAAATTCTTGAGGATCCTCTCCCACTTTGGAGCCATGAAACTCGGGAGGGTTCATTCTAGCAAAATCCCTAACCCTTGAAGCAGCCGAATTCACATTAGTATTCACCGGAGCTACCACTTCTCTATTGGCTTGAGTCGTCACGACTTGAGCCAATAATTGGATAGTAGATCTAAACTCCGCATGGGTCACATTCTCAACCACGGGATCAACCGGAGCTTGGTTATCTTGAGGAGGAACTCCTTGATTCACATTCTCATCTTCCATCCTTCTAGTGTTAGCCCTTCGTGTATTCATATCCTGAAGACACAAGAGAAGGATTAAGAGAGAGACTTTATAGAGTTAAACTCTAAGGCATGACTTAAGAGTAATGAAAGAAGTGTAGTTTCCTAAACATCTTATAGAATCTCATTCATATATGTGGCGCGCTTCACACTTATGAACAAGACTCTACTAGACGTGGCTTATGAGACATCATCCTTGAATCATTCTAAACCTTGTGCTCTGATACCAAGTTTGTCACGACCCAGGGTACTCTTTTGATGTAACAAGGCACATAGAACCCCAAAAGGCACCATGTAAGCCACTTAGCATATCATATCATAAGCATAGGAAAATAAAGAGAAGAAAACGCATTTCAAGTCCAAAAATCTTTATAAAGGAAAGTGAAAGTCTAAACTTGTCTCATCATAGCCATCTATTACAATAGTTCAAATGAAAAGGGACACAGCCCAAACAACTTAGTCCGAGAATGAAATACTAGAAATGAAACTCAAGTGAATCTCCCGTACTCGAATCATGAGGACTCACAACAAGCAAGGAGAATAGTAGAATCCAAGCTTGAACCAAATGATGGCCGCCTTAAGAATCGGACCCTACACTTAGGAAAAGTATAGGAAAATATGGGCTAGTACAAAGATGCACTAAGTATGATAGTCATGCATAAAAGCCTTGAAAACATGCTAAAAGGGAAAATTTAGTTTAATGCATGCAATTTACTAAGTTAAAGCATCATTTTGAAGATAATGGAAAAGCATAAGTCATAAGCATGTTCATTACATAGATAATCATATCATAAGAGAAACATACCATAAGTACCCTCGAAGTCTACTTGTGCAATGCAGGAATAAGATACCATAATCCCACCCATGCTAAGTAAAGCTTCTTAAGTAACCATAGTTCATAATTCATGTTCTTGTTCATATTTTTTCCATAGTGGGAATAAGCTTTAACCGACATAGACCATGTGAGCTTAACATGGAATCCGGTGTTACCCATACCGAAAAGGGTTGTCCTACTTGCCTAAGGTAAGGCCATGGTTTGTTAGATTTTAGGTGAATCCACTAGCTAAAGACCTATGGGGGGACATAGTTTATGAGATAAGGAGATTGCTACTAGAAACCCAGACTCGACTGTGGTAGAAGGTTTCCGTCTCATGAGATACATACTTTGGGAACCCAGACTCAACTAGCGTAGAAGGAACCCATTTGGAAAGCCGAACTCAACTAGCGTAAAAGACTTCCATCTCATATTCAATATCCACTCGGTTCTAAGCATGATTCCTATTGAGTTCATATTAAGTCTTGACTTAAGTTTATATTTATGGAAGAATGTCTTAACACTCAATCCAACATAATTCATAAGATAGCTCATAGAGTAAGTAGGTTAGAATAGCCTTTCAACCTTAGAATCATAATATTGTGAGAAAACCTTTCACATCATATCGTACTCATACATAGGTGTGTAAATGAGAATATAACCTTTCAACAACACACAACAAGATCATAATCACAATCACAATCACTTTACTCTCAAAGTGTTCATAAAGCATATCCATAATTCTCATAATCATGCATAATTTTCATACTTTGTCCTTAAAGGACTATAAATCATATTCAATCAACACATCTAGAATTACTATATTAGACATGGATAATAACATAGTTCAAATAGCTCAATTACTACAAGCATAATCTCATAATATCTTTCTTCCATCAATTCACCCACATCACATGGTCATAAATTGGGAATATGTGGATTTCATGGATTCTTGGGGATTTCAACATAAAAACAATAATAAATTATCAATTCAATCATAATATAAAGTAATTAAATCATTAGAATCGTTTTTAGAAAGGAATCCATGACTTGGAGTAAAACCCTAGCTTTTGGGGAATTACTAGTTTTGAAATTGAGTTTGGAGGGACTCCATGGATGAAGGACTACCATACCTTAGCTATGAATCCCAACGAATTTGAGTATAAAACCTTGCTCCTTCAAACCCTAGCTTCCACTTTCTTCTTCTTCTTTCTTGATGTTCTTGAGAAAGAATTTTGGGGAAATGTTGGTTGTGATTTGGGATTTTGGAATTATTTGGAAGATGACTAAATTTGGGGGTCTTAAATCATTATATAGTTAGTCTAATTTAGTGTAAAACGATGTCACTTAGTATTAAATAAAAATGGAAAACCCCATAATTCCCCTAAGCTTAACTGCCAAAAAGCAGTTCCAAGCCTCACCCACGACCCACCACTGACGGACCGTGGTTGGACCCATGGCCCGTGTTGGTGAACCGTGGTTGAGGTGCTGGGACTTGGTTCCTAGTGCCTTGATCTATGGACCCTCACCCACGAGGTGTGGGTTGCCCTCGTGGGTCACTGCCCATGCAGCTTCCTTAGGGTCCTCCTTAAGGACCCATGGTTGGTCCTTGGGGTTTGAACCTTGACGTTCTAACACAAAAACAATTATTTTAAGGTACGAGGAGGTACATTCAAGGCTCTAACCCTAATGTCAAGCTCTAGTTTAGCCTACTAGTTTCCGGGTGTTACATGGATTCATAGAAATTCATCATAATTTCATGTAATTATACCAATTCATACTTGATTTCATATAATCTTCTTACATAATTCAAGAACCACATTATATGCTCATAACTTGGAAAATATGGGAATTACATGGGTTCATGGGTATCATCATAAAATCATGAAATTAACTCAGTTCATGCATCATAGATAATAAATCAATCAATTAGAGCAACAATTAAGAGAACCCATAGCATAGAAGAAAACCCTGATTCAACTAGGGGATTCTAACTTTGAAATTAGGAGAATTTGGGAACTCCATGAATGGAAGGAATCCATGGATGAAAACTATCATACCTCAAAGTCAATTGCTTATCTTCAATGGAGGAATTGGAGAATTGGCTTGCAACCACCCTAGGTTGAATCTTTTTTTTTCAAGCTTTCTAGAGAGAGAAATATTTTGGAGAGGAGACTTGATCTTCTTTTAGAAATTTGAGAGAATGATTTTCAATTGGGGGAAATTTGGGTTAAAAAGTTTATATAGGGGTTCTAGGCATAGACAAAATGACATAGTATTAGGATAAAATAATTAGGAATAGACCCAACTGCCCCTAAAAATAAATGCCGACCCACGACCTATAGACTTTGACCGACAATCCGTTCTGCACGTGCGTCGTTCGTTTCAGAAATTGGATTTGAGGCCTTGACCTACGGACCCTCAACCACGGACCGTGGACCCAAAGACGGTCCGTTGGTCCAGGCCGTGGTTCGAGGTCGTCTGATCCCTTTTTGGGTGCCCATCCACGGACCAGACCTATGGTCCGTGGTTCACTCCATGGGCTGTAGTTAGCCTCCATCTGATGGCACCAGGAACTCCTGAAAATTGCTATTTTGCCCTTTCTCGAATTTGAGGTGTTACATTATCTCCCCCTTGGGATCATTCGTCCTCGAATGAGATTCAAGACATCATAAAGAAGGTAGGAACTTAACCTAACAGCCCAACATGCATGCAATCACATAAACTCACATATCAGAGGAGGAAACATCAACTCCAAGCTAAAGCATGTTCAAAACATCATATCATGAAGTCTATATGCAACTCATACTCAAATGTACATAAACATGTAGAAATCAATCAAGTTGACTCATTTTCTCAAACCTCAAGCTTTTCATGAACATGCATACATAAGGAAATCATGGAAACATTTAAGACACATCACGCCAAAAGAGTAAACTATGAGCAACTCAATACCTCAAGCTAGAGTAGGGGTAGAAGGAAAAAGATGAGGATATCAAGACATCATATCGGCCTCGGCCTCCCATGTAGCACCCTCAACTAATTGATTCCTCCACAACACTTTCACGAAAGCAACTTCTTTATTCCTCAACTTCTTGACTTGCCGGTTTAAAATCTCAACCGGAACTTCTTCATAAGAAAGATTCTCCTTAACTCCCAAAAATTCTAAGGGAACTATAGATGTCGGATCTCCAACACATTTCTTTAACATAGAGACATGGAAAACTGGATGCACCGATGCCAATTCATTAGGCAAACCTAGTTCATAAGCAACCTTACCAACACGTCTAAAAATCTGAAATGGGCCTACATATCAGGGACTAAGCTTTCCCTTTTTACCAAACCTCATTACACCCTTCATGGGTGAAATTTCAAGTAAACCCAATCATGGACATCAAACTCAAGAACTCTTCTTCTAACATCGGCATATGACTTTTGTCGACTTTGATCCATTTTCAACCTTTCTCTAATAAGTCCAACTTTCTCCATAGCCTCATGTACCAACTCGGGACCTATTAGGGCCACCTCACCCATCTCAAACCAACCTATAGGAGATCTACACCTCTTACCATACAATGCTTCAAATGGAGCCATACCAATACTTGAGTGATAACTATTGTTATAGGTAAACTCAATCAAAGGCAAATGGTCATCCCAATTACCCTTGAAGTCAATCACACAAGCTCTCAACCCATCTTCCAAAGTTTGGATAGTACGCTCCGCTTGTCAATCGGTTTGTGGATGAAAGGTCGTACTAAGTTTAACACGAGTACCAAGACCCTTTTGGAAAGATTTCCAAAACTGAGAAGTGAATTGAGTACCACGATCAGAGATAATGGATAAAGGCACTCCATGCAACTTTACCATTTCCCTCAAGTACATCTTAGCATAATCCTCCGCCGAATAAGAAACCTTGACGGGGATGAAATGAGACGATTTCATCATTCGATCTACTATCACCCAAATCGAGTCATGTTTTCGCCGGGTGCCAGGCAAACCAACTATGAAGTCCATATTCACATCTTCCCACTTCCAAGTAGGAATGCTAATATCTTGGGATAAACCTTCCGGTTTCTGATGCTCAACTTTCACTTGTTAACAATTAGGACATTTAGCCACAAACTCCATAATATCCTTCTTCATCCCATTCAACCAATAGATGTCCCGCAAATCACGGTACATCTTGGTGGCACTCGGGTGAATGGAATATCGAGAACTATGGGTTTCTGACAAGATCTGTTCCCTTAAGTCATCAATATTAGGAACACACAAACAACCTTGATATCTTAGCACTCTATCTCCCCCTTGGGAGAAAGCCTCTACGGAAATTTTAAGCACCGCTTCCTTCAATTCAACCAAAGTCGGATCAAGACCTTGCTTGGCTTTCACATCCACCACAAAAGATGATTCTGAACCATAACACCACCCTTGGTAGAGTCTACTAACTGAATACCCAATCAGGACAATCTATGAACATCTCGAACCAACTCATGTTTACCTTCTTCAATATGAGCAACACTATCCATAGATAACCGACTAAGAGCATCCGCCACCATATTTGCTTTACCGAGGTGATAGAGAACACTCATATCATAATCCTTCAATAATTCAAGCCACCTCCTTTGGCAAAGATTTAGATCCTTTTGGTTAAACACATATTTTAGACTCTTATGGTCTGTGAAAACATCCACATGAACACCATACAAATAGTACCTCCAAATCTTTAGGGAAAAAACAACCGCCGCTAGTTCTAGGTCATGGGTAGAATAATTATTCTCATGAATCTTAAGTTGCCTTGAAGCATAGGTAATGACTTTCCCATTTTTCATAAGTACACACCCTAGCCCAATTCTTGAGGCATCACAATAAACAACAAAACCATCAGTCCCTCCCGGTAAAGTCAACACTAGAGCGAAAGTAAGTCTATCTTTCAATTCTTGAAAACTCTTTTCATATGCTTTGGATCATATGAACTTAGCCTTCTTTTGAGTCAAAGTTGTCAATGGAGTGGCAATCAAAGAAAAATCCTCAACAAACCTTCTATAGTAACCAGCTAAACCCAAGAAACTTCTAATCTCCGAAGGGGATAGAGGTCTAGGCCAACTCTTGACCGCATCCGTCTTCTTAGGATCTACCTCAATACCCTTGCTTGAAACAATGTGACCAAGGAAACCCACAGACCTTAGCCAAAACTCACATTTGCTAAACTTTGCAAAGAGTTGTTGGTCCTTGAGAACATGCAACACAATCCTCAAATGATTGATGTAATCATCCTCACTTCTCGAATAGATCAATATATCATCAATGAACACAATCACAAACATGTCAAGGTATTTTCTAAGCACTCTATTCATCAAATCCATAAATGCCGCTGGAGCATTAGTCAAGCCAAACGACATTACCAAGAACTCATAATGACCATACCAAGTTTGAAAAGCCGTCTTCGGAACGTAATCTTCTTTCACCCTCAATTGGTGATAACCTGACCGAAGTTCAATCTTGGAAAAATAGCTTGCCCCTTGAAGTTGGTCAAACAAGTCATCTATTCTTGGAAGGGGATACTTATTCTTCACGGTGACCTTATTCAATTGCCGGTAGTCAATACAGATATGAAGAGAACCGTCCTTCTTTCTAAAAAACAAAACTGGAGCACCCCATGGAGAGATACTCGGTTGGATGAAACCCTTATCCAACAAATCTTTCAACATACCGGTAACCACATCGGGAGAACCCTCTTGTTCACCACGAGTCTGAAGTGCATAGAATCTATTTTTCTTGGAAGAATTTGGACCAGAACCACATGGACCGGATGAAGGATTAGGTTGAGCCCTTCGGTAATTATCTCCCTCATTCTAAGCAACTGAAGGACAATCTCTTATCTTGTGGTCCATCTTACCGCAACCAAAACAAGCATTGGAACCCAATAGACATTTACCATCATGCTTCCTTCCACACTTAGCACAAGTAGGTAATAAGGACCCACTACCATTCCCTCCTTGAGGCTTAGGGTTAGACACCCTTTCTTTGTTGAACCTAGTAGGAGCATTGGAGGAACCTTGACCGGAAAATCTTTATCAAAATCTAGGACGACCATGCCCATCGAACCTTGCATAAGAGAAATTACCATCACCGGTCTTAGCCCTCTTTGCCTCTCTCCTCTTCGATCTGTTGAGCATGAACCATGAGACGAGAAATGTCCATGTCATTAACAAGCATAGCGGTATGGTACTCCTTAACAACCATTTCGGACTCACCCGAAACAAACTTACTCATTTTTGCCCTAGGATTGGCAACCATTGTGGGAGCATATCGAGACAATTGTGTGAACTTCAAAGCATATTCCTTTACACTCATATTTTCTTAACGAAGGTTGATGAACTCAAACACCTTTGCCTCCCTCATCTCAAGGGGAAAGAACCTATCAAAGAAAGAAACTTTGAACTTTTCCCAATCAAGAGGATAAACATCTTGCGGTCTCCCTTCTTTCCATTGATTGAACCAAATTTGAGCAACAACCTTAAGTTGATAAGCGGACAACTCCACCTTTTCCACTGTTGTCACTCCCATAATCATCAATACCTTGTAAACCTCATCACTGAACTCTTGAGGATCTTCCTCAACCTTAGAACCATGAAAATCCAGAGGATTCATTCTAGAGAAGTCCCCCAATCTAGATGCCGTCGTACCTACATTTGGGTTCACGGGGACCACAACCTCCCTATTGGCTTGGTTCGTCATGGCTTGAGCCAATACTTGAAAAACAGCCCTAAACTCCGCATTAGTCACTTGCTCGGCCAAAGGGTCGACCGGAGCTTGAGGAAGAGCTTCTTGTTCCACATTCTCCCTCACATTTCTTCTAGCATAAGATCTTCGAGTAGCCATATCCTGTAGAGCATCGGGTAAGGATTAGGAGAGAAACCTTATAGAGGTAAACTCTATCGCACGACTTTAAAGTAATGAAATAAGTGGAGTTTTCTAAACATCTTGTAGCCTCTCATTCATAAATGTGGTGCGTTTCACACTCATGAAAAAGACTCTACTTGACGTGGCTTATGAGGTATCCTAGGACCATTCCAAACCTTATGCTCTGATTACCAAGTTTGTCAGGACCTAGGGGTACACCCTATATGTAACATGGCGTATAGGACCCCGAGAGGCCCCATACAAGTCACTTAGCATTCATAACATAAGAAACAGAACAAAAGAGATAAATACAATATTTCAAATCTAAAAGTTTTATAAAAGTAAAGCGAAAGTCTAAACACTTGTCTCAATAGCCATCTAATACAATAGAATGATATTAGGACTTGCCCATACATCATGTCCAAAAACTAGAAGTAAGAAAAGAAAACTGAAAACAAAGAAATCCGTCCTCGAAGCATGAGGACTCACAAAAGCTCAAAATCTCTTGAATTAACCTCTAGCCATGAAACTGAGAACCCTGACTGTCGGACCTTACATTTGGGGAAATGTAGGCAAGAGTATGTGTTAGTACAAAATAATGTACCAAGTATGATAGCCATGCATATAAACATTTAAAACATGCGAAAAAGGGACATTTTCATGAGTAAGCAATGCTTCAAGCTAAAACATGCATCTTGAGAGTTTAGAAACCGTAAGTCATAAAAACATGATCAATGCAAGTGAACATCATCTTAAAACATACTTAAGATACTCCCTTGAAGTAACCTTGGTTCATCATAATATTTGCTTATTTGTGGGAAGTGGCCTTAACCGACATATAAGACCATGTGAGCTAGCAACATGGAATTCGGTGTCTACCCCACACCAAAAAGGGGTGTCCTACTTGCCACGGTAAGGACCATGAACTTCTAGATATTATGGATCTACTAGCTAATGTCTATCTAGACAATCCTATGTTGGCATATAGTTATGGGACACGGGTAATCGCCACTTGTTCACTCGGTTCTAAGCTTAACTTCCACAGAATAGTTCTTAATCCTATTCATCTTAGCTCATGAAGGAACATAGGTAATCTTCTCTTGTCCTTACATCATGTGACATGGGTAATCTCTTCTTGTCTTTCAATTAGAGAGCATGGGTAATCACCTCTTGCCTCATCACTCAAATAACTTCTTAGCATTGGTTCATTTTAGGTGAGAAACCCTTTCAACCCTAAGAACCCTTATCATGTGAGAAAACCTTTCACAATTCATGCTTATATGTGTATATGAGAAAATACTTTCAACAACACAACAAAAACATAATCATTGATACTTCACTCTCAAAGCATCCTTAGAACATTTACATAAACTTCATAAGAACATGCATTATTCCATAATTCACCTTTCAAGGTTCAAAACCCACTTTCAATCATCAATGTCTAGAAAACATGAGTTAGACATGGGTTCATAGAAATTCATCATAATTTCATGTAATTATATCAATTCATACTTGATTTCGTATAATCTTCTTACATAATCCAAGACCCACATTATATGCTCATAACTTGGAAAACATGGGAATTACATGGGTTCATGGGGGATCATCATAAAATCATGAGATTAACTCAATTCATGCATCATAGATCTTAAATCAATCAATTAGATCAACAATTAGGAGAACCCATAGCATAGAAGAAAACCCTAATTATATTGGGGGATTTTAACTTTGAAATTAGGAGAATTTGGAAACTCCATGAATGGAAGGAATCCATGGATGAAAACTATCGTACCTCAAATCCAATGGCTTATCTTCAATGGAGGAATTGGAGAATTGACTTGCAACCCTAGGTTGAATCCTTCTTCTTCAAGCTTTCTAGAGAGAGAAATATTTTGGAGAGGAGACTTGATCTTCTTTTAGAAATTTTAGAGAATGATTTTCAATTGGGGAAAATTTGGGTTAAAACATTTATATAGGGGTTCTAGGCATAGGCAAAATGACATATTATTAGGATAAAATAATTAGGAAAAGACCTAACTTCACCTAAAAATAACTACCGACCCACGACCTATGGACCTTCACCGACGAACTGTGGTCTGACTGACGGTCTGTCCTGCACGTGCGTCATTTGTTTCAGAAATTGGATTTGAGACCTTGACCTACGGACCCTCAACCACGGACCGTGGACCCAACGATGGTCCGTTGGTCCAGGCCGTGGTTTGAGGTCGTCTGAGCCCTTTTTGGGTGCCCATCCACGGACCAGACCGTAGGTCCGTGGTTCACTCCACGGGCCATGGTTGGCCTCCGTCTGATGGCACCTGGAAATCCTGAAAACTGCTATTTTCCCCTTTCTCAAATCCGAGGTGTTACACTTAGCTAACTGAGTAAACTTCAAAGCATATTCCTTCATACTCATATTACCTCATCGTAGATTAATGAATTCAATTACTTTTGCCTCCCTCATCTTATGGGGAAATAAATGATCAAGAAAAGCTCATTTGAATTTCTCCTAATCAAGAGGACCCGCATCAACAACCTTCTTACCTTTCCATGATTCAAACTAAACTTGAGTAACACCCTTTAGTTGATAGGTGGCTAATTCTACCTTCTCTACCATAGACAATCGCATAATTCCCACTATCTTATAGATCTCATCAATGAACTCTTGCTCATCCACTTTTGACCCATGAAACTCTGGGGGATTCATCCTAGTGAAGTCCTTTATCCGTGTAGCCGCCGTACCCACATTTGGGTTCACGGGAGAAATGGCCTCTTTATTAGCTCGGGCCATCATAGCTTGATTCAACACTTGCAAAGCCACTCGAAATTCAGCATGAGTCACTTGCTCAGCCAAAGAGTCAACTGGATTTTGAGGAACCTCGGGCTCCATATTCTCCGCCATATTCCTTCTCACATAAGCTCTTCAGGGGACCATATCATGAAAGAAGTAAAGTTTCTTAAATGCTTTGTAGCCTCCTATTTATAAATGTGGCGTGCTTTACACTTATGAACAAGACTCTACTCAACGCGCTTGTTAGACATCCTATGCCATTTTCTTAAAACCTTGTGCTCGGAATATCAAGTTTGTCATGATCCAAAGTACAACCTAGACGTGACATGGTGTATAAGACTCCGAGAGGCCCTACACAAGACACTTGACATACATACAACATAATAAAATAATAAAAGAGAACATCTAGGTAACAAGTCTCATATCATGAAAGAGTTTGAACCATAAAATAGGAAAACATAACTATGTCTTGACAAGACACTCTAAAACATCAAAGAAAGAAGTGGTTGGGACGTAAACCGTACACCACATACAAAGTCTCAAAAGTAAATGAAATCAACAATAAAGTATTCATGGTCTTGCCCTCAATGTATGAGGACTCACCAATCCAAAGAAAAGGATAGCAATCCAGATCTAGCCACGAGTGGGAGGAGAGGAAGCGTTGAACCGTATATTATAAAACAATATAGGCACAAGTATAGATTGATACATCGAATGTAATAATTATGAGAAAATGCATGAAAGAAACATAAACATGATCATTTGATGACATTTAAACATGAAATGCATGAACAAGCTAAAACATGAGTATAAAGCCCTCGAAAAAGTCATAAGTCATACACATGGTCAATGCATTCTTAATACATAGTGAAAGCTTCATAAAACCTTCAAAAGTAACTAAGTTCATTTTTGTGGGATATATACTGTTAATCAATATAGACCATATGATCTATAACATGGAATCCAGTGTCTTTCTCCCATTCCAAAAAGAGATGTTCTACTTGACAAGGTAAGGACCATGAACTTCTAGCTTAGATGGATCCACTAGCTATGTCTTTCTAAGACAAATCCTATGGGGGCACATAGTTAGGTATAAAGAGATGCTACTAGAGACTTGACCTCTACTAACGAGAGAGACTCCATCTCAATATCCTCTTGGTGCTAGGGTAAAAATCACAATGGAATAGTCATATTCAGAAACATATCATCATACTTGGAAAAGCACAATTAAGCTACCAATCCAATCTTAATTCATCATAGAGTAGCTCCTTAAATCATGATTCATACATGTGTGAGAAAATCTTTCACCAATTATGATTTCTTAATATGTGAGAAAACCTTTCACAATTTCATTGATGCTTATCATTAAAGCAACCTTAGTTCATGAAACATCTTTCTCATAAATCATGCATAACTTTCATAAATCATCATTCATAAGTTCCTAGCTTTCTTTATAAATTCATCATCATAAACATGTACCATGTATGGGTCCGTATGAAAACAATTGAAAAATATATAATTGAATAAAATCATGCATAATAAGATTGAAATCAAAAAATTGAATCATAACAAATAGGACCATAATTTAATTTTTGAAACCCTAATCAAATTAGGTGAAATTGAATTGGAAAGTGTGAAATCTTTAGGGACCCAATGGATGAATGAAATCCATTTGTGAATTCCCACATACCTTAATGATCAAAGCCCAAAAGCAATGGAGGAAAAAGGTGACTTGAAGCTTGAATCCTAGATGTTCTTCCTTGAAACTTGAGAGAATTTGGAGGGGATGAATGTGGATGGGTTTTGGGAATTTTGAGAGAATGAGAGAGTTTGGGTAGATTTAGGAGTAAAAATGTATTTATAGGACTTAGAAATAGGGGGAAAATGACATAGTATAGGTATTAAATGCATAGGAAAAGACTAAAATACCCTTAATAAATAACTGTAGAACAATCCTATGGGTTGGACCTATGGTCCTCAAAACTTTCTACGACCTATACTGGTGAACCATAGAACCAACTTTAGAAACCCAAAATTTATCTTACTTTCCATGAAACCATTCTACAATCCGTCGTCTGCTCTATGGTCTGTAGACCCCATCCGTGAAACCCAAGTTCAAGTCCAAAGTTCTACTAAGTCTAGTTCACTCCTACGAAACCATTCTATGACCTGTAGAAGCTACTGCGATTCATCATCTTAACTCGTAGACTGAGATCTCATGTTATTTTCTCGGAATCCTTTCCACGAGACTCATCTACGGCCTATCAAACACCCTACGGTTTTTCCTATTCACTCATAGGTCAAACTTCAGAAACTTGAAATTTCCAAAATCTTACCGAGTGCCTACTTGACCTTTCCTATGACTCGTAGGAATTTATACGACCCATAGGTCGATCCGTAGCACATGATACCTATAACACTTTTCTTAACTTTTTTTAACTCAACTCAAAATCTGATTTACGAGATGTTACATTTCCACCTCAAGTAGTGATTTTTGTGCATTGCCCATCATTTTTCAGATTCTGCACATTATTACTAGGGATTGTTCCTTGCTGGTGTGGATTCGCAGATGAAGAAAGTTGACTCAACTGCTGCTCAATATGTTTAATGAATACTGCATGTGAGTCTACTTTTTGCCCAATGCTTGATAGATCAGTGCGAATCTATTTCACATTATCATCTGTCGAGTCGGACCTTTTCATCATCTTGGACATCATATCCTCAATGTGATTCAAACTTGATCCTACATCTTGATTTTCTCATGGAACATATGGGCTACCCTTATAGTTTCTATTGTTGTCCTTCCGTGCCTAATCACCTTCCCTATCTTGGCCCTGATTTGTATCATTATACCTATTCTGGTTTTAGTTGTTGTCGTCATTATAGTTCCCTTCCCCGTTGTAGTTACTGTAGTTCCGACTTTAATTTCCTTAGCCTTGGCACCAAGTATCCTGGTGGATGCTTGGGAGTTAGTCTGGAAACCCCCGTTTGATCATTCACATAATTAACATTTTTTTCATATCCATAATCATCCTGTGGTGGTGCTCTATTCTAGCAGTTTACTAAATTGACTTTTTCAACACTAGCACCTAATTGTTTTAACACCATGGTTACCTCCGTTCTTAATTGTGCCACCTTTTGATGTATCACTTCATTTGCTTGGTTGTGGGTGGCTTGCACCAAAATGTGCTTTATGTGGTGGTTGTACCTCTAGTGCACTATGCCTTATTAGTTTTGGCAATCTTTTCAAGTTTCTCTGCAACTTACTTAAATATTTTTGCTCCAAATGATCCTCTCATATTAGTATCTGCCACCGCTTTACCATTGTAATCCAACCCTTTGTAGAAGAACTTATTAAGTGTCTCATCATCAATTCGGTAGTTCAGAACTCTTCTAATGAATCTATTGATTCTTTCCCATGCAATACTCACCGACTCCCGAGGTAGTTGCTCGAAGTTGTTGATTTTATCCTTAAGCTTCAATTTCTTTGATAACGAGAAGTATTTTTCCAGGAATACTCTATGAAACTCCTCCCATGTGGTAATTGATTTATATGAAAGCTCAAATAGCCACACAGTTGCATGACCAGTCAATAATTATGGGAACACACGCAACCTGATGATGTTCATGTCTAAGGCTGCCCTGCCCACACTACTCTTACAAACGCTGGTAACTTTACTCAGATAAGCATATGGGTCTTCAAAAGTTTTAGATTCTAAGGGCGCTACCCGCCTGCCGGCCCTAAATCTATCTCACTCTTCCTTGGTCTCTTCCACAAATTGGGGAAAAAATTCTAACCACCGGTAGTGAATAGATGGCACGCCATCAAATAACCCTCTGGATATAAGCATTTGCACCAGGCTTCTAGTGACAACAAAATAATGTTCGAGTGGCAGTGGAGGTACGACGATGGGACCCGTTGTCCCAACAACATCATGATCAACCCTGCAATTATTTCGCAGATTGCCGGCTGGCCTCTCTCCAAGTAGAGTATGATATTGCACTCTCAGTGGGTTATTCTGGTTGTTCCCTGTACCTCTACTGCGCCCTGAAGTTTCTTCATGATTAACCTCGTCCTTCTCCAACTGGGTCGGTATTTAGTCCTAGATTTTGGATATTTTGGTGTTAGCCTTTCTTCGCAGTGTTTTTCTTAGCTCTGGATTGAAAGGGGTCATGGGATTTCCTTGACTCTGTGTACTTGACATACACTTCGAGCTAAACCTATAAGAAACAAAAACAGAAGAAAATGTAAATCTGGAAATAATTGACTAACAGTGCAATAACAAAAATTAGTCTAATCTAAAAGCCTTATTCTCCAAAAACGATGCCAAAATTTGATACACCCAAATTACACCTCCCTAAAGAAGTATAAGCGGTCGTTGTTCAAATAAAGAACCTAATAGATGTTTGAGTCAATCCCATGAGGAATGAGGTCTAGACTTAGCCTAATTGATTGTTAGTTGTACTTCTAGTTGAGTTATTTCTGTGTGGTGGGGGGTTGTGAAACAAAAGCTTTATTGAATGATTGTAGTAACTCGTAATACAGTAAGAAGGATTGAATGTTTTGTAAAGTCAATAGAAGATTAAACTAGGATAGTTGTGTTCCCCAGAATTTCATATTTCAGTAAACCTGATAGTATTAGCCTTGTTTATTGTCTAGCATGAAAAGTCGGTAAGTTAGGTAACTCCAAAATGGCTGGTATAAATAAGTTAATTTCACCATGCAACTTGGTCCATCTACAGGTGTATGCTTTACTAACCCTTACCTTTGACCCAGATTAACTATCACCTGGCCTAAGTCAAGCTATTATATGAGGGTTGATGTCCCCAAATCTCGGTTGTATAATCTATTTTTACATTCGTTACCTCCTTAGTCCAGCAACTAGGAATAAGGTGAGTTCTAACATATGCATCAGTTAAAAATCAATCAAAGCAAAGAGAAATACAATACATGCATAAACACTATTTAAGAATTACTAATTATTATGTCTACATTGTTAATTCCTCACGATTCCCACAATCCTAGTTGTGGAATTAGCTACTCATGCTTGTTTGATCACTATTCATATTAATTGAGTTAAGATAAATCATGAACTTACAAGAACAATTGATGAATTCCTGAATATTGAATTGAAGAACGAAACATAACAATATAAACCAACGATTTCAAGAATTAAAATAGAAAAAGTGTTTCTCAAATTAATTCTCAAAAGCAAAAACCAAATTATCAACTGTCTAACATTAAAACCGAATAATAAAAGATTATTTATAGACATATAATCCTTAATAAACTAGATTAAGAGAAGATATGAATTATAGGATTTTGACAATCGCTTCTACGGCTCGTAGGTATTCCTATGACTTGTAGGAACCTTTCATTCAAACAACTTCTTTAATAAATTCTCTGGACTTTTCTACGGGCATGTTTTACGATCCATCCTGGCTACTCATAGTCCAAGTACTGGAGCTCAACATCTCTGATCTTTTCTACAACTTGGACCTACGACTCGTGGTCTAGTATCGTGGTCTCATACTTAGCTCCAAAAATCACTGGTCCATTCTATGAGTCATTCCTACGGCTCGTAATAAAGTATATGGATCATAGGTCGACTTGTCAAACCTCCAAAATTTGTTTTTTCACTATATCTTCCATTCCGACTTGTCAAAACCTCTATTCTTGCAAAACAAAGATAAAACACCATCAAATCCACAAACAAGTGCTTAAGAAACATGCAAAATTCCAAATTTAAAGCATTATACGTATTGTTAATCTACAAAACATCAATACTGAACGTTGTATTATAGCTCACATAGTTTATGTCAGTTAACGGTATCTCCCACAAAGATTTATAACTCCCTCAAAGACTTATGTTATGACTATGATTTTAAAGAAGAATGCATGACCTTATACTATGTTTCATAAAATCATATGATCAGATTCATGTTATGATTACTTGTCATATCATTATCATATTTTAGATTTATCATGCCATCATGTTGTACTCATGCATCTTTCCCCATATTGTCATGACCCAAAGTATACCCTAGGCATAACATGGAATATAGAGCCTCGAGAGGCCTACACAAGCCACTTAGCATACATCATACAAGATAATAGAAATAAAGATTTAAAAAAAACAGTCGTCTATCATAAAAGAGTTTGACAAAGCGAAAGTCTAACATAGTCGCAACAATCCATCTATTACATCAAAAGAAAGTGGTTGGGACCTAACCCATACACCACATACAAATGTCTAAAAACAAAAGTAAAGAAAAACATGTAAAGCTGTCTCAGTCCTCAGAACATGAGGACTCACCAATCTTTGAATGTCCAAGAGATCAACTAGCCACGAGTATGAGAGGTAGGAGCATCACACCCTACATTAGTGAAACAATGTAGGCACAAATATGTATTAGTACATAGAATGTACTAAGTATGATAACAATGAATAAGAGTTATGAAATCAAGCTAAGAAGGAATTTACATGGCATGCAATGGCCAAGCTAAAATAAAAGATAAAAGGTTAGAAAACACAAGTCATAATCATGGTCAATGCAAGCTTAACATCTTTAAAAAACTTGTGAGAGACTTTGAAAGTAACCTTAGTTCATTATTGTGGGATGTTTACCATGTAACTGACATAGACCATGTGAGCTATAACATGAAATCCGGTGTGTATCCCACACCGATAAGATATATCCTTACTTGCCATGGTAAGAACCATGAGTCTGAGCTAAAGTGGATCCACTAGCTAGTGTCTATCTGAGACAAATCCTATGGTGGCGCATAGTTCTATGACTTAGGGATTGCTACTAAAGGTCCATAGATACTAAATAGAAACATTTATCCCAAAAGCCCGCTTGGTGCTAAGTAAAATCCCACAGAATATTGATTAATCATATTCATATTATCATCAATGGAAAGGCACAATTAAGTAACCAATCCAAGCTAGAGTTCATTTAGAATAGCTCCTAAAACTTGATTCAACTTAGATGAGAAAACCTTTCAACCTTATGAATCCTTATGTGAGAAAACCTTTCACAATCATGATCTTAGTAGTATGTCAAAAAACCTTTCACAAAAAAAACATTGATACTTTCCTCTCAAAGCATCCTCAAATCATTTAAATCTCTTTCATAAAAGCATGCATATCTTCATATAAATAATATTTCATAGTTCATGAACTTCATCATGTGTTTATAGTCTAAAATCATGGATCATGCATGGGTTAATATAAATTCAACTCAAAAACATGTAATTACTTCAATTCATGCACTAAAAGATAGAAAACAATCAATTGAATCATAATTGAAAAGAACCCATGAAGATTGAATAAAACCCTAACTTTGAATTAAGAATCTAATTGTAAAATTGGAAGATACTTGAGGAACCCTATGGAGGAAAGAATTTCATAGGTGAATACTAACATACCTTAATAATCAAGACCCAATAAATATGGTGAATTGAAAATCTTGAAGTGAAACTCTAGCTTTTTCTTCCTTAGCTTTAGAAAGGATTTTAGGGATGAACTTGGAGGGAAGTATAGGATTTAGGTGAATGATTTAGAATGGGTAGTTTTAGGACTTAAATTACTTATGTAAGACTTAGAATAGGGGTTAAAACAACATAGATTAGGTATCAAATACATAGGGAAAGACTAAAATACCCCTGACTTAAAAAGATGATGGGTGACCTATATGGATCCCTAAGCGGTTCTTATAGGTCACCACTGACTGTGTATGGAACCATCCAGGTGACCCCAAATCCTGGCAGCTTTATATGGCTGGGCCACTTCCCTAAACGGCCAGTGAACCCTTTCACACCGTTTAGGGTTCAGTGAAGGGTTCATGGTCCATTTTAGGCCCGTAGACCTGTCCGTTAACCTAATTTAACCTTTTCAGAGTTCTAGGTGTTACAATATCTCTCCCTTAGGAACATTCATCCTCGAATGGAACTCAAGCTAGCATGAAAAGAGTAGGAGAGAAACTAATAACCCAACATGAATACAAATTCATTAAAATGCACATATCCGAGGAGGATAATCGACCCCAAGATAAAATATACTCAAACATCATTTCATAAAACATACATGCATATATATGTAAACATGAGAATGACTAATATGCATGAAACCAACAGAATGAAGCATGAGGAGCTAAATACCTCAAGCTAGAGTAGGAATGGAGGGAAAAAGATGAGGATATCGGGAAATCATATCGGCCTCGGCCTCCCAAGTAGCACCCTCAACCATTTGACTCCTCTACAACACTTTTACGGATGCAACTTTCTTATTCCTCAACTTCTGAACTTGCCGGTCAAAAATCTCAACCGGGACTTCTTCATAAAAAAGATTTACTTTATACAAAGATTCTCTAATGGTACAATAGATGTTCGATTTCCAACACACTTCTTCAATTAGGACACATGGAAAACTGGGTGCACCGATACTAAATCATTAGGCAAATCAAGTTCATAAGGAACTTTACCAATACGCCTCAAAATCTGATATGGGTCTGCATATCGGGGTCTAAGCTTCCCTTTCTTTCTGAACCCCATTACACCCTTCATAGGTGAAATTTTCAAGTAAACCCAATCATCAACATCAAACTCAAGATCTCTTCTCCTAACATCACCATAGAACTTTTGTCAATTTTGAGCCATTTTTAACCTTTCTCCAATAACTCGAACCTCTTCCATAGCCTCATGAACCAACTCGGGACCTATCAAAGAAACCTCACCAACTTCAAACCAACCTATGGGAGATCTAGACCTCTTACCATAAATAGCCTCAAATGGAGCCATACCAATACTTGAATTATAACTATTATTATATGAAAACTTAATCAAAGGAAAATGATCATCCTAATTACCCTTAAAGTCAATCACACAAACTTCAACATATCTTCCAAAGTTTGGATAGTACGCTCCGCTTTTCCATCGATTTAAGGATGAAAGGCCATACTATGCTTGACACGAGTACCAAGACCCTTTTGGAAAGACTTCCAAAATTGAGAAGTAAATTGGGTACCACGATCAGAGGTAATTGATAGGGGCACTCCATGCAACCTAACCATTTCCCTTAGATACAAATTAGCATAATCTTCCATCGAATAAGAAACCTTGACGAGAATGAAATGAGCCAACTTCATTATACGGTCCACAATAACCTAAATCAAGTCATGTTACCGCCGAGTGCGGGGTAAACCAACAATAAAGTCCATATTCAAATCTTCCGACTTCCAAGTAGGAATGCTAATATCTAGGGACAAACCTCCCTGCTTTTGATGCTCAAGTTTCACTTGTTAACAATTAGGACAATTAGCCACAAATCTGCAATATCCTTCTTCAATCTATTCCACCATTAGACCTCCCGCAAGGCACGGTACATCTTGGTGTCTCCCGGGTGAATGGAATACCAAGAATTATGGGCCTCTGATAAAATTTGCTCTCTCAAGTAATCAACATTGGGAACACACAAACGACCTTTTTATCCAAGCACACCATCTCCCCCTTGGAAGAAAGCCTTAACAGACTTTATAAGCACCGCTTCCTTCAACCCAACCAAAATCGGATCAAGACTTTGCTTGGCTTTCACATCCGACACATATGACGATTCTGAACCATTAAGAACAACAATACCACCCTCACTAGAATCAACCAACCGAACACCTAGCTGAGCTAGTCTATGAACATCACAAACCAATTCTTTCTTACCATCCTTAACACGTGCAACAATATTCATAGACAACCGACTTAAAGCATCAACCACTACATTGGCTTTACCCGGGTGATAAAGGACGCTCATATCATAGTCCTTCAAGAGTTCTAGCCATCTACGTCTGCAAAGATTTAGATCATTTTGCTTGAATACATATTGCAAACTTTTATGGTCGGTAAAGACATCAACATTGACACCATATAAGTAATGCCTCCAAATCTTTAAGGTAAAAACTACCACCGCTAGTTCCAAATCAAGGGCAGGATAGTTCTTTTCATGAATCTTAAGTTGCCTTGAAGTATAAGTAATAACTTCCCCATTTTGTATAAGAACACACCCTAATCCAATCCTTGAAGCATCACAATAAACAACAAACTCATCGAATCCTTCTGGTAAAGTCAACACCGGAGCAGAGGTAAATCTATCTTTAAATTCTTGAAAACTCTTCTCACACGCTTCCGACCATAAGAAATTAACTTTCTTTTGGGTCAATACAGTCAATGGAGAGGCAATCAAAGAAATCCCTTCCACAAACCTTTTATAATATCCAGCCAAACCCAAAAAACTTCGAATATCCGAAGGGGATAGAGGTTTAGGCCAACTCTTAATCACATCTGTCTTCTTAGGATCAACCTCGATTCCCTTACCAGAAACAATGTGACCAAGAAAAGCCATGGATGTTTACCAAAACTTACATTTACTAAACATTGCAAATAGTTGTCGGTCCTTGAGGACTTACAACATAATCCTCAAATGATCGACATGCTCATCCTCACTCTGTGAGTAAATCCAGATGTCATCAATAAATATAATCACAAACATATCAAGATATTGTCTAAACACTCTATTCATTAAGTCCATAAATAGGGCTGGAGCATTAGCCAACCCAAACAACATCATCAAATACTCATAATGAACATACCGAGTTTGAAAAGTCATCTTCAGAATGTCACCTTCCTTCACCCTTAATTGGTGATAACCTGACTGGAGGTCACTCTTAGAGAAGTAACTCGCTCCTTGGTGTTGGTCAAACAAATCATCTATCTTTGGAAGAGGATATTTATTCTTAATGGTAACCTTGTTCAATTTCTGGTAGTCAATACACATGCGTAGTGAACCATCCTTCTTACGAACAAACAAAACTAGAGCACCACATGGAGAGATACTTGGTTAGATGAAACCCTTATCCAACAAATCTTTATATTGTTCCTTCAATTCCTTAAGTTATGCTGGAGCCATACCATAAGGAGGAATAAAGATAGGCTGTGTATCAGGGAGAAGGTCTATACTGAAGTCTGTTTCCCTTTCAGGAGGAACACTGGGTAGATCATTAGGAAACACTTCTGGATACTCATTTACAATGGGGACCAACTAAGAAAAGGGGTTTCAGAATCTGTATCCCTAACCCGAACAAGATGATATATAGAACCCTTAAAAATAATTTTTCTAGCTTTAAGACAAGAAACAAACTGACCCTTAGGCATAGAATTTCCCGCTTTCCACTCTAGGACAAGCTCATTTGGAAACTGAAATTTAACCACTTGGGTTCTACAATCAACAAAAGCATAACAAAAATGGATCCAGTCCATAACAAGAATAACATCAGAATCTAACATATCAAGCTCTACAAGATCAACATGTGTGACTCTATGGGATAATGAGACAAGACAACTTCTATAGACTCTCATAGCCACAATAGATTCACCAATAGGAGTAGAGACAGAAAAAGGCTCTAACAACACATTCGGAGAAACATCAAATTTCATAGCCACATATGGCGTCACAAAAGACAAAGTAGAATCGAGACAAAGCAAAGCATAAACATCAAGATGAAAGACTTTCAACATACCGGTAACCATATCCAGAGAACCCAGTTTGAAGTGCATAGAATCGATTTTGCTTTGGAGGACTTGAACCTGAACCACTAGGCGTAGCTTGCCTACCATATTTTCCCTTAGTAGAAAGTGACAGAAAATCCCTTATCTTGTGACCACTCTTACCACAACCAAAGCAACCATCCGTACTGACTAAGCATTTATCATCATGCTTTCTTCCATACCTAGTACAAGTAGACAAAGAGGATCCACTACTATTTCATCCTTGAGGCTTAGGGTTAGATACCCTATCTTTGTTAAACGTCGGGACCGGAGTATTAGAGAAACCTTGACCGGAGAACCTTTGTTGGAATCTAGAACCACCATGTCCATCAGACATTGAATGTGAAAAGTCACCATAACAGGTCTTTACCCTCTTTACCTCTCTAGATCTTTCCTTAAGCTTATCCTCTTCAATTTGTTAAGCATGTGTCATTAAACGAGAAATATCCATTTTCTTAATAAGCATAGCGGTACGACATTCCTTAACCACCATTTCAAACACACTCGAAATAAACTTACTCATCCTTGCCCTAGAGTCGGCAACACTAGAAGGAGTATATTTGGATAATTGTGTGAATTTCAAAGTATTATCTTTCACACTCATATTTCCTTGACGAAGGTTAATAAACTCATGAAATTTGGCCTCCCTCATCTCAAAGGGAAAGAACCTATCAAGGGAAACAACCTTAAACTTTTCCTAATCAAGAGGACATGCATCTACCACCCTCTCTTCCTTCCATTGTTCAAACCAAACTTGAGAAACACCCTTAAGTTGATAAGTGGCCAATTCCACCTTTTCCATCGGCATTACTCCCATGATCATCAAAACATTATACATCTCATCAATGAAATCTTGAGGATCTTCCTCAACCTTGGAACCATGAAACTCTTGGGGATTCATTCTTGTGAAGTCCCTCACATTAGTTGCCGCCGGACCAATATTTGGGTTCACAGGGACTATAACCTCCCTATTGGCTGGAGCTGTCATAGCTTGAATCAACACTTGAAAAGCAGCTCGGAATTCAGTATGAATCACTTCCTTGGCCAAAGGGTCAGCCAAAACTTGAGGAGCTTCTTATTCCATATTCTCACCTGCATTTCTTCTAACGTACGCTCTTCAAGGGGCCATATCCTAAAAAGCATTGCATAAGGAATATGAGACAGACATATAGAGTTACACTCTATCACACAACTTTAGAATGATGAAATAAGTAGAGTTTCCTAAACATCTTATAGTCTCATGTTCATAAATGTGGCGCGTTTCACACTAATGAATAAGACTCTACTTGACGTGGCTAGTGTGACATCCCAGGACCTTTCTAAATATTGTGCTCAGAATACCATGTTTATCTCAACCCAAAGTATACCCTAGGAATATAGAACCCTGAGAGGCCCTACACAAGTCACTTAGAATACATCATACAAGATAATAGAAATAGAGATTTCAAAAGAAACAGACTTATATTATAAAAGAGTTTGAAAAAGCGGAAAACTAACATAGTCTCAACAAGTCATCTATTACATCAAAAGGAAGTTGTTGGGACATAACCCATACGCCACATACAAATGTCTGAAAAATGAAGTAAAGAAAAGCATGTAAAAGTGTCTTGGTCCTCGGAACATGAGGACTCACCAATCTTTGAATATCCAAGAGATAAACTAGCCACGAGTATAGTGTAGGAGCATCACACCCTACATTAGTGAAAAAATGTAGACACAAGTATGCATTAGTACATGGAATGTACTAATTATGATAGCAATGTATAAGAGTTATGAAATCATGATAAAAATGACTTTACATAACATGCAATGACAAAACCAAATCATACGATAAAAGGTTAGAAAACACAAGTCATAATCATGGTCAATGCAAGCTTAACATCTTTAAAACATTTGAGAGATACTTTGAAAGTTACCTTAGTTCATTATTGTGGGATGTTTACCATGTAACCAACATAGACCATGTGAGCTATAACATGGAATCCGATATTTATCCCACATTGAAAAGAGATGTCCTTACTTGCCAAGGTAAGAATGATGAATTTGAGCTAAAGTAAATCCACTAGCTAGTGTCTATCTGAGACAAATCCTATAGTGATACATAGTTTTGTGACTTAGGGATTGCTACTAAAGGTCCACGAACGCTAAACGAAAACCTTCATCCCAAAAACCCGCTCGATGCAAAGTAAAATATCATGAAATATCCACTATTCATATTCATATTATCATCCATGGAAAGGCACAATTAAGCAATCAGTCCAAGCTAGAGTTAATTTAGAACAGCTCCTAAAACTTGATTCAACTTAGGTGAGAAAACCTTTCAACCTTATGAATCCTTATGTGAAAAACCCTTTAACAATCATGATCATAGTAATATAAGAGAAAATCTTTCACAACAACAACATTGATACTTTCCATTCAAAGAATCCTCAAATCATTTAAATCTCTTTCATAAAAGCATACGTATCTTCATAAAATTATATTTCATAGTTCATGAGCTTCATCATGTGTTCATAGTCTAAAATCATGGATCATGCATGGTTTCATATAAACTCAACTCAAAAAAATGTAATTACTTCAATTCATACATTAAAACATAGAAAACAATCAATTGAATCATAATTGAAAATAACCCATGAAGATTGAATAAAACCCTAACTTTGAATTGAGAATCTAACTTGTAAAATTAGAAGATTTTTAAGGAGCCCTATGGAGGAAAGGAATTCATAGGTTAATACTAATATACCTTAGTGATAAAGGCCCAATAACTATGGTGAATTTAAAATATGTATGTGAAACCCTAGCTTCTTCTTCCTTAGCTTTAGAGAGGATTTTTGGGATAAACTTGGAGGGAAAATTTAGGATTCAGGTGAATGATATTGAATGGGTAGTTTTAGGACTTAAATCACTTATATAGGGCTTATAATAGGGGTTAAAACGACATAACTTAGGTATCAAAAATAACTTAGGTATCAAACACATAGGGAAAGACTAAAATAGCCCTGACTTAAATGGTGACAGGTGACCTATATGGATTCCTAAACGGTCCGTATAGGTCACCACTAACCGTATTGGGAACTCTCCATGTGATTCCAAATCCCGGAAGCCTTAAACGGCTAGGACACTTTCCTAAATGGCTAGTGAACCCTTTCACAACCCATTTAGGGTTTATTGAAGGGTTCATGGTCCATTTTAGGCTTTTGCACCTGCTCATTAACCAACTTTAACCTTTTCAAAGTCCGAGGTGTTGCACATATTCAGTACATTCCGAGTACTAACCGTGTATATCTATTGTGCCTATATTGTTTTATAATATAGGTTCTAACGCACATCACTCGGGCTGCGATTAGTATTGGATCCTATCAGCTTTGCTCAGAATTGGTGAGTCCTCATGGTTCGGTGACATGGCTAAACTTATGCTTGTATTGAGACTTATTTCAGTTTTCAGATTGTTCAAGTGAACTAGGGTTTCTCCTAGTTACTTTTATGTAGTAGAGGCTTGTTGTCAGACATAGTAGTTTGACATTTTGAGTTGAATTCAAATTCTTCATGATATGTTGAGTTTATCTTTGAGACTTATATTACACTTATCTCCTTATTTTAGTGTTGTATGTTATCATAGTGTCATGATATGCCATGCGGTTCAGTTAGAGTCTCTCAGGATTCTAAGTACCATATCACGTCTAGGGGTATAGTCTTGGGTCATGACACAGTTGCTTACTCACTTTGACATTTTGTTCTCATTGGAGCATCTGCATTGGGATCGCTGAATCACCGATCAATCATTGTGCCACGCTAATTGTAGCACTGGTAAATAGTCAACCTTTCTCCATTTAAGCCGATGTTTAGCCAGTGAGACTCTCATTGGTTCCTATAGGACGCCAGTTCCTTCACTAGTGTACATAACTTATTTTTAGCTTCAAATTTATCAAACTTTCTTTTACTAAGGAATGTCTGCATACAATATAACTAGGGACTAAAACACCTTCAATTAGCATTAAAACATGGAAAAAATTCCTGAATTTGAGTCCAATGAGTTGGCAAAATACCAACTCAGCAAACCCAAAACTTAAACTATTTCTTGTCCTCAAGAAAAACACTCACTAAGCATAGGACTTAAGTGTCACATCCCCAACTAGAAAAGGGCGGACATCGAGGATTTATACAAGCAACTACTAATTGTATGTACAAAACTCATGCTAAAGTTATAGACTCATAAGTAGCGGGACATATATCAAGGCACATACTAAAGTATAGATAACATAATGGTCCACTAGACTAGCTTACAACTGAAATGAAACTAAGTCTAAGAAGCCTCTAAAGAGTACCATCAGAGAATCTGATAATTGGTCGGGATAGGGCCCCGACATACCCATTTAAAAAAATGTACATACACAAAAAAATATAGGCTCTAGATATCTGATAGCTCTAGGTAGAGGTGGAGCTTAACAATTGATAAACATAAAGTCACTAGGCTACTGGAAATGTCTGTTGTCCTGAGTACCTGAGCGTACATTGATAGAAATGCAGCACCACAAAAATAGGGACAGTACATATAAAACATGTATTGGTATATAAGGAAGATTAAATAACAAGTAGACATGTAAGAATGCTCAAATGAATAAGATATTAAGATAGGAAAATCTGAGCATATGTATGCAGGAGAAATAATCCAAAACTGAAACTGTGACCAATCTCAAGGGTCCTCATTTAAAATTATAATGCCTTATTCATTTATGTATAAAATTCCTATAATTTTCCTATGTGACATCTTTACTTTGTTATATAACTTCTTTGCTCTTTGTAAAACTAACTGTCCGGGAGTCACATGATGGCCTAATATCAGCGATCAGTGGATCATATATGGCTTCTATAGCCTATTGTCATGACCACACGTGAAATCTCATAGTCTGGGTAATGAGGTCTATTAAAGTATGCCCCCCAGGTCTCTTGTATGGTCTTCCCACAGGCCTGTACATATCAGGTGAATCGATGATGAGAAATTCCAACTGACTCTATCTGAATTATGTGCACAAATCACTATTTCACATAGTAGCCCAAAAAATACCCAGCCCATGCTGAAGAGTGTGCTATAATCTCAACTTGCATGTAAAGACTTGTAATAAGTATGTAACACCTCAGAAATCAGACTTAGAAAACTACAACAGAAAAACACCAGAAACAGTGAACCACAACAGGGTTCATGGACTGTGAAAGGGACCACGGTCCGTTGACCTGCCCGTAGAGTCACACCCTCCCAGCAGTTGTGGAGCACAGAGCCCTTCACGGGCCGTAATGGTGCTCTTGGGAGCCAGGCAGAGTTCACCGGGCCCAGGCGTCAGACCACGGGGCCCTTCACGGGCTGTGGTCCTGACGACGGGCCGTGGTCCTGACGACGGGCCATAGTGGTGCCCATGGAAGGCCACCCCAGAACCAGTAGCTACTGGACCAAGGACCACGACCAGCTTCACGGTCCGTGGTCCCTTTGACGGCCCGTCAGAGGGGCCGTGGTTGGCTACGTCAAGATTTAAGTTAGGGGTCATTTAGTTTTTTCCCCTATGCGTTGGACCCCTAAACTATGTGGTTTTGGTCAGTTTTAACCTAGAAACTAAATTAGAACTTAACCTAATCAATCATTCTCCAAAAATTCATCGATCTTAGAGAAAAAACAAGAGGAAGAAGTCAAGTAGCCCTAGTCCAAGAACGCAACAAGGTTTCATCAGTTCAAGCCCCAAAATCGAAAGATTTCTCCGTGAAATCCGTCAACAGGTATGTGGGATTTCACTAGTGGGTTCCTTTAACCCATTAGGTCCCTTGAATTCAGTCTAAATTCTTGATTCCCTTCATATTATCTAGACCTAGGGTTTTTTGAATGTTAGAAATTGTTGGGTTTTAGCAGTTAGAATGATCCAAATCAGATTAACATATTGTTGCTTAGTTCCTTGTATGATATTCAGAACCCTAGTTGGTGTAGATTCGTTTAGTTTATGAATTACACTAGCTAGGCCAGTTTAAACAGATATACATGCCTCAGATATTGAATGTCTCATTATAAGTATTACAATGTTGCATTTTCAGTTAGCATGTCAAAATCTCGAGCTATCAAGTTTTTTTAAAATTATGTTATAATTTATACATTCTACTGAGAGTATGCTTAACACCGAGTTGGACTAGGGTCAGTCACCCTCATAGTCCCTGAACTATGTGCCCCCGTAGGTTTATAAGTCCCCTCTGTGGGCATTACATTTAGTGATCACACCAGTCATGCCTCTATACCCAGGGCAAGATATATTGGGTCCTCTCGATGGGGCATATACATCGGACTCCACGTTTAGCTCACGTGGTTTTACGTTGGTTATTAGTAGCTCCCACAGTTAGACTCTAGTGCATTTGACCAGGTTCCCAGTTATATTTCAGTATTCAGTTTCAACATGTTATGTACTTGGTCATTGCATTCAGTTTAGTTCATGTTCAGTATATTCTTCATGTTCATCTTATATCGTTGATCAGTATGTTTTATTCAGTTATGTATATATTGTTCAACTTTTTCCTATCATGCATGCTCAGTACCTTTCAAGTACTGACGCATACTCTGCGCTACATCTTCTCGTGATGTAGGTTCAGGTCCTTAGCATCTAGATCACGCATAGATCAGCTCCCGATCTCCATTTCAGCAGCATCATTGGTGAGTCCTCATTCTTCGAGTACGATAGATATGTTTTCAATTACTTTCAGTCTTTCAGTTTCATTTTCCTACAGTTAGCTAGGGGGGCATGTCCTAGCATCTCTAGTCAGTTAGAGGCTTATTTCAGACATAGACATTTTCAACTTAGTATTTGAGTTATAGTTCAATGTTATAAACTCTATTCCAGTTTTGATATATATTCAGACTTAGATTGGGTATTCCCAATCATTTAGTTTATTTCATGATTTAGCTTCCGTATTAGTTTATCTTTTCATAGCTTTGTTCAGTTTTCTTATAATATGCCAGCTCAGGGTTAGCTTGGGGTCACTCGTGATCCTAGGTCCCGTGTTTACGTTAAGAGGGTAGACTCGGGGCATGACAAACTATGTATCAGAGCATTAGGTTCAAGAGTCCTAGGATGTCTGAAAAGCCACACTAAGTAGAGTCCTTTTCATGGGTGTGAAGTGCACCACATCTAATGAGAGGGAGGCTACGAAGTGTGTTAGAAAAACTTCACTTTCTTTGCTACTCTTATCGTGCGTAAGGTATGATCCAATTTCTCGCTTCTAACTCGTCGTTATGTGTTTCATATCATGCCTCATCGTAGAGCTTACACAAGGAATGCTAATGCCAAGAACTCTAACGCAACTCCTCCAGGCCTAGATCAAGAGGTTTCGAATGCAGAGTTTATGAATGCTATCCAGCTCTTAGCTCAAAGTGTGACTGACCAGAACAATCGTCAGGTCCCAATTCCTACTAATGCTAATCATGGGTCAACTGCAGCCAGGGTTCATGATTTCAGTCGGATAAATCCACTAGAGTTTCTAGGGTCGCAGGTTAGTGAGGACCCACATAACTTCATTGATAAGGTTAGAAAAATCTTTGGAGTGATGCAAGTGACTGGAAATGACAGGGTAGAGTTGGCATCTTACCAGCTTAAGGATTTGGCTCACATTTGGTTCACTCAATGGAAGGAAAACAGGGGTACTGATGCAGCTCCTGTGACTTGGGAATGCTTTACTGGAGCTTTTCTGGACAGGTTCTTTCCAAGAGAGTTGAGAGAGGCAAAAGCTCAAGAGTTCATGAATTTGAGACAAGGTTTAATGTCTATCCAAGAGAACGGGCTTAAGTTCACCCAACTTTCTAGGTATGATCCACATATGGTTGCTGATTCGAGGGCACAAATGAGTATGTTTTTGTATGGAGTGTCCGACTTTGTAAAAACAGAGTGCAAAAATGCTATGTTGTTGGAGGATCTGAGTATCTCTAGGCTCATGACTCATGCTCAATAGGTTGAGGGAGATAAGCTTAGGGAACAAGCTGAGGATAATAAGAAGGCTAGGACAGGTAACTATGAGTACTCTCAGCAGAAGTCGGGTGGTGGAAATCGCTCTTAAATTCAGCAGAAATCTTCAGCTCCGGCACCTTCATCAGCTAGTGCTCCATCCCCCAGGTTTAGACAGGATCAGAAGGGTAGAGCATCAAGCTCTAAGTCTCAGGGGAGTGTTTCAGGTACCAGAACCTACCCAACTTGTCCAAAGTGTGGTAAGAACCATCCGGGCGAGTGTCTTGCAGGAAAGGAAGGATGTTTTGGGTGTGGTCAGACTGGTCACAGGTTGAGGGATTAGCCTTCTTCTAAATAGGGACAGGGAGGTAACAATAGTAGGGCCCAATCTACAGCTCCAGCAGCACCAGCAGGTCACCCAACTCAGTAGGGTACTTCATCTAGTACAGGTGACGGTCAGCACCAGAACAGGTTCTATGCTCTTCAGGCTCACCAGTATCAGAAAGATTCTCTTGATGTGGTCACTGGTACATTGCGAGTCTTTTATTTAGATGTTTATGCTTTGTTAGATCCAGGGGATACTCTTTCCTTTGTAACTCCTTATATAGCAGTGAACTTCGGTGTCAGTCCGAAAACTCTTTCAGAACCCTTCTTAGTCTCTACTCCAGTAGGTGACACAGTTATAGCTAGACGGGTATACAAAAATTATCCTGTCATAGTCTCTCAGAAAGTCACCTCAGCAGATCTTGTAGAGTTAGAAAAGGTAGACTTTGATATCATTCTAGGCATGGATTGGTGACATTCCTGTTATGCCTTTGTCGATTGTAGGACCAGGGTTGTTCGATTTCAGTTTCCAAACGAGCCAGTGTTAGAATGAAATGGTAGTAGCTCAGTGCCTATGGGTCGATTCATTTCTTACCTTAAGGCCAGGAAGATTATTTCCAAGGGGTATATCTATCATCTAGTTTGGGTTACGGATTCAAGTTCCGAAACTCCAACTCTTGAGTCAGTTCCTGTAGTCAATGAATTTCCTGAAGTGTTTCCAGAAGATCTTCTCGAAATTCCTCCCGAAAGGGAAATAGACTTCGGAATTAATCTCTTTCCAGATACCCAACCTATTTCTATTTCTCCTCACAGAATGACTCCAGCTGAGCTTAAGGAATTGAAAGATCAGTTAAAAGACCTTCTAGATAAGGGCTTCATCAGACCAGTATTTCACCATGGGGTGCACCAGTGTTGTTCGTGAAAAAGAAAGATGGCTCTCTTAGGATGTGCATTGACTATCGCCAGTTGAACAAAGTCACCATCAAGAATAAGTACCCTATCCCCAGGATTGATGACTTGTTCCACCAACTTCAGGGTGCTAGTCCTTTTTCAAAAATAAACCTTAGATTCAGTTATCATTAGCTCAGAGTCAGAGATAGTGACATCCAGAAAACATGGTCATTATGAATTTGTAGTTATGTCTTTTGGAATAATCAATGCTCATGCAGCTTTCATGGATTTGATGAACAGGGTGTTCAAGCAGTATTTGGACTTGTTCATTGTCATCTTTATTGATGATATCCTCATTTACTCTAGGAATGAGGAACAACATGCGACTCATATGAGGGTTATCCTGTAAACTCTCAAAGATCGCCAGTTATTCGCGAAGTTTAGCAAATGTGAGTTTTGGTTGAAATCTGTTGCTTTCCTTGGTCATATAATGTCTAGGAAAGGGATCCGAGTGGATTCTCAGAAAATAGAGGCTATGAAGAAATGGCCCAGACCCACCTCTCCTACAAATATCAGAAGTTTCTTGGGTTTGGCTGGTTATTACAGGAGGTTTGTTGAAGAATTTTCATCCATAGCTTCGCCATTGACTAAGTTGACTCAGAAGAAGGTTAAGTTTCAGGGTCAAATGAGTGTGAGAAGAGCTTCTCCGAACTGAAAACTAGGTGGACTATAGCTTATGTTTGACTCTACCAGAGGGTTCAGACGGTTATGTGATCTATTGTGATGCATCTAGAGTTGGCCTAGGTTGTGTGTTGATGCAGCGAGGTAAGGTTATAGCTTATGCTTCTAGACAACTTAAGGTGCATGATAAGAACTATCCAACTCATGACCTCGAGCTTGTAGCCGTGGTATTTTCCCTAAAGATTTGGAGACATTACTTGTATGGTGTTCACGTAGATGTGTTCACAGACCATAAGAGCCTTCAGTATGTGTTCACCCAGAAGGAGTTAAATCTTCACCAGAGGAGATGGCTTGAATTCCTTAAAGACTATGACATGAATGTGATTTACCATCCTGGTAAGGACAATGTAGTAGCTGATGCTCTTAGCAGGTTATCTATGGGCAGTGTAGCACATGTTGAGGAACAAAGGAAAGAATTAGCAAGAGATGTTCATAGGCTTGCTCGCTTAGGAGTTGGTCTTAAAAACATGTCCGATAGTGGGGTGATAGTTCAGAATAGATCCAAATCTTCATTGGTAGCGGAGGTTAAGGAAAAACAAGACAGTGATCCGATATTGCTTCAATTGAAGGGTGTCATTCATCAGCAGAAAGTTGAGGTTCTCTCCCAAGGGGGAGATGGTGTGCTTCGCTACCAGGGTTGTTTTTGTGTTCCTAAGGTGGGTGAGTTGAGACAGCAGATCCTTACAGAGGCTCATATTTCCAGGTATTCTATTCATCCAGGTGCTACTAAGATGTACCGTGATCTACGGAAAGTCTTTTAGTGGAATGGCATGAAGAGGGATATAGCAGATTTTGTAGCTAAGTGCCCAAACTGTCAGCAGGTGAAGGTGGAACATCAGAAACCAGGAGGTATGACTCAAGAGATTTACATTCCTACATGGAAGTGGGAAGTGATTAACATGGACTTCATTACAGGTTTACCTCGTACTCGCAGACAACATGATTCCATTTGGGTAATAGTAGACAGAGTTACTAAGTCTGCTCACTTTTTGGCTATCAAGACGACAAATTCGGTAGAGGACTACACCGAGCTTTACATTAATGAGATAGTCAGGTTGCATGGGGTTCCTTTGTCTATCATCTCACGTAGAGGTCCTCAGTTTACCTCTCATTTCTGGAAGTCGTTCCAGAAAGGTCTTGGTACCCAGGTTAATCTCAGCACAGCATTTCATCCACAGACGGATGGTTAGGCAGAGCGTACCATTCAGACCCTAGAGGACATGTTGAGAGCTTGTGTGATCGATTTCAAGGGCAGTTGGGATGATCACCATCCTCTTATAAAGTTCGCCTACAATAGCAGTTATCATTCTAGTATTCAGATGGCCCCTTATGAGGCATTATATGGTCGTAGATGTAGATCTCCAGTTGGTTGGTTTGAAGTGGGTGAAGTAGCATTGATTGGGCCAGATTCGGTTCATGAGGCTATGTAAAAAGTTCAGCTCATTAGAGATAGACTTAAGACATCCCAGAGTCGCCAGAAGTCATATGTAGATGTAAGGAGAAGGGACTTGGAGTTCCAAATTGATGATTGGGTTTTCCTGAAGGGGGTGATGAGGTTTGGCAAGAAAGGGAAGATTAGTCCTAGATATGTAGGCCCTTACAAGATCTTGAAAAGGGTTGGTAAAGTGGCTTATGAGTTAGAGTTGCCAGCATAACTAGCAGCAATCCATCCGGTATTTCACATTTCGTTGTTGACGAAGTGTGTGGGTGATCCAACATCTATTGTGCCATTAGAGAGTATGGCTGTGAAGGATAGTCTCACTTATGAAGAGGAGCCAGTTGATATCCTTGATCGTCAGGTTCGAAGGTTGAGAAACAAAGAAGTCGTTTCAGTTAAGGTTTTGTGGAGGAGTCAGTCCGTAGAGGGAGCTACTTGGGAAGCAGAAGCAGCCATGAAGGCCAAGTATCCTCATCTCTTTCCTTCCGATTTTATTCCAGCTTGAGGTAATAGTTCCTCTCGAGTCTCTCAGTTTACTATTGCATAAATTCAGTCTTAATATCATGTTCCCTCAGTTGTTCTTGCATTTTCAGCGTATTTGCATGATCTTAGAACTCAGTTCAGTCAGAAATCAGGTTTTTGTACTTAGTGGTAGGAATTGCAGCACTTTTCCTCCTCTCTCAGCTACTTTAAGCTTCATTCGAGGAAGAATATTCCCAATGGGGAGTTATTGTAACACCTCAGAAATCAGACTTAGAAAACTGCAGCAGAAAAACACCAGAAACAGTGAACCACGGCAGGGTTCATGGACCGTGAAAGGGACCACAGGCCATTGACCTGCCTGTGGAGTCACACCCTCCCAGCAGTGGTGGACCACGGAGCCCTTCACGGGCCGTACTGGTGCTCTTGGGAGCCAAACAGAGTTCACTGGGACCCAGGCATCAGACCAAGGGGCCCTTCACGACCGTGGTCCTAACGACGGGCCGTGGTGGTGCTCGTGGAAGGCCACCCCAGAACTAGAAGCTACTGGACCAAGGACCACGACCAGCTTCATGGTCCGTGGTCCCTTTGACGGCCCATCAGAGGGGCCGTGGTTGGCTGCATCAGGATTTAAGTCAGGGGTCATTTGGTCTTTTCCCCTATGCGTTGGACCCCTCAACTACGCCGTTTAACCCCAAAACTACGTGGTTTTGGTCAGTTTTATCCTAGAAACTAAATTAGAACTTAACCTAATAAATTATTCTCCAAATATTCATCGATCTTAGAGAAAAACAAGAGTAGAAAGTCAAGCAACCCTAGTCCAAGAACATAGCAAGGTTTCATCAGTTCCAGCCCCAAAATTAAAAGATTTCTCTGTGAAATCCGTCACCAGGTATGTGGGATTTCACTAGTGGGTTCCTTTCACCCATTAGGTCCCTAGAATTCAGTCTAATTCTTGATTCCCTTCATATTATCTAGACCTAGGGTTTTTTGAATGTTTGAAATTGTTGGGTTTTAGCTATTAGAATGATCCAAATCCGATTATCATATTGTTGCTTAGTTCCTTGCATGATATTCAAAACCCTAGTGGTGTAGATTCGTTTAGTTCATGAATTACACTAGCTAGGCCAGTTTAAACAGATATACATGCCTCAGATATTGAATGTCTCATTATTAGTATTTCAATGTTGCATTTTCAGTTAGCATGTCAGAATCTTGAGCTATCCAGTTTATTTTAAATTATGTTGCAATTTATACATTCTATTGGGAGTATGCTTAACACCGAGTTGGACTAGGGTCAGTCACCCTCATAGTCCCAGAACTACGTGCCCCCGTAGGTTTATAAGTCCCCTCTTTGGGCATTACATTTAGTGATCACGCCAGTCATGCCTCTATACCCTTGGCAAGGTATATTGGGTCCTCTCGATGGGGCATATACATCGGACTCCACGTTTAGCTCACGTGCTTTTACGTCGGTTATTAGTAGCTCCCACAATCAGACTCTAGTGCATTTGACCAGATTCCCAGTTATATTTCAGTATTCAGTTTCAACATGTTATGTACTTGGTCATTGCATTCAGTTTAGTTCATGTTCAGTATATTCTTCATGTTCATCTTATATCATTGATCAGTATGCTTTATTCAGCTATGTATATAGTGTTCAGCTTTATCCTATCCTGCATGCTCAGTACCTTTCAAGTACTGATGCATACTCTGCGCTACATCTTCTCGTGATGTAGGTTCAGGTCCTCAGAATCTAAATCACGCATAGATCGGCTCTCGATCTCTAGTTCAGCAGCATCAGTGGTGAGTCCTCATTCTTCGAGGATGATAGACATGTTTTCCATTACTTTCAGTCTTTAAGTTTCAGGTTTGTTAGAGTTAGCTGGGGGCATGTCCCAGCATCTCTAGTCAGTTAGAGGATTATTTCAGACATAAACAGATTCAGCTTAGTATTTGAGTTATAGTTTAGTGTTATAAACTCTATTCCAGTTTTTATATATATTCAGACTTATATTGGGTATTCCCCATCATTTAGTTTATCTCATGATTTATCTTCCGCATTAGTTTATCTTTTCATAGGTTTGTTCAGTTTGCTTATGATATGCCAGCTCAGGTTTAGCTTAGGGGCACTCGTGATCCTAGGTCTCGTGTTTACGTCAAGGGGGTAGCCTCAGGACGTGACAAAGTAGCTCATGAATAATATAACTCGTGATACAATTGATGATTACTTTCTTTAGCTTAAGAATCATATATTTATGAGATCTATATACCTATGGATAATTCGTTGTCAACAAATTCCTTAAATTTATGAGATATATGAACCCTATAACCTCTAAGAGTTTCAACTGAAAGCACATACAGTTATAAGAAACATATGATTTCTCTAACTAGAAAAAGAGTACTATAACTTTATAGGTTTAGACCTCCAACATGGAATGATTTGTAAAATATGAAGACTTTATCAAATAATCTTGAATGACATTTATAGTAGGAACATGTGACTTTGGGTCGTGCCTTAATGTTGAAACATGTTTTAGATATACCTTACTTTGAGACTTACTATCTTATGTCGTATCATCAAACTCCTTTGCTGAAAACTTTATCTATAACATATCATCATGTAGGGAAGTATAAGAAGCTAATCAAGAAGCACAATACAACAAGTCCAAAAACACAATATTAGTTCACGAGCGACAAGCTCGATAATTACGATAAATAAATGGCGTATCTCCACAACCTTCTCTTTCTATACTTTCCATGTGAGCTCATGACATATATATGAGGTAAATATTACTCCCCAAACCTTGCGCCACAAACAAACATCCCCTTAGTCATTCAAATTATACATATAAACTCAAACGCATAGCTTGCGAACACCATCCCTTGAGTTCTTTGTCAAATGACGTCAAATTCCATTATAAGCTGATAGTTTAAGTTGGTAGAGAACCACTACCATCAATGACAATGGTAGGAGCTCATACAAACAGATACAAAATATTCTTTAGCAATTTAGGAATTTCATCATACACTTGGCGAGCGACAAGCTTGCAAGAACTATAAAAGTCGCGTTTTCTATACTTAGCCTTCTGTTTTATCGTAACGGACTTGCTGGCCCAATATAATAAAATACAATAAAATCCTCCTTTAATCAATAAAAAATACAATACATCTTTATTTATAATCCCTCATCCCTAAGTACATCAACTACAATGGGTAAAATATAGACTCACAACTTCCTATCACCGTCCAGTGAGTCGTACAAACAAATTATACTTAAAACATCTTTAGAATACAATTTATGGAGATGGAAAAGGAGACAAACCTCTATGACCACAAAAAGAAATCCCTGCCCTTTTTATTCTTCAAGAACAACACCTTTTCCATCAAGAAAATGCTTATCTAAGCATATATTTATGATCTTTGGAGAGGAAGACACTTGATTCTTGAAGAAACCAACCTACCTTAATCTTGGGAGGATTGGAGATGATCAAGACTTGTAAAAAAACACATGAAAATAGTCCAAAAATGTTCTGGAGTTGATGGGAAATGAAATCCCTACGTCAAAATATATAAACAATAACATTGGTGGGATTTCTCTAAAGTGCCACATGTCCCGCAGTGATTAGGCAGTGCGCGTGTCTATCGTAGAATGCACAAAACTTTTTACTCCAAAGTCGCATTGATGAGCGTTTTTTTCTAGAAACTAGACTCAAATACCTTTCATTTGATAAGTTTTAGGCCATCTAAATTATTATATAATAGGAGATATGATTGTTCAATGTTATATGATAATTGAGATCATTTGAAATATTCCACCTTAATGAAACTTTATACTTTAACTTTTCCTTTATTGATCTCTTTGGCCTATAACTTTGCTTTAACCCTTCAAATGACTTAATATAAGGGTTACATGGTATTCTTAACCATTTTCAACCATATTCCTCCAATATCACATCAGTGCATTGGTATTTATGAGTCACAAACGTATTTTAAGTTATGGGGTATTAAATTAAGCTCTACTACACCTAGGATAGAATTTGCATTAATTACATACTTGACTCAAAACCACAAAAACAAAAGACTCCAAATAAAAGACTATATACAAGAACATCTCACCATTGGTTCCACCATCATTTTCTAGGCAAAGGGTTTTCGTCTTTTCAAACAAAGCACCTTTTACGCCCAATTTTGGGATAATCTTTCATTCAAGCACAATCTTAAAGAATCTCAAGTCAATGGTTTCAACCTTCTTGATTTTCCTAAAAATTCACACAAATTTGTCGCATTCATACAACTCAATTGAAATCAAGACATCACAATTTACATGAAGGATGCAATGTCACTCACAAAAGAGAGAATCCCACACACAATTATAAATTTCAATTCAAGGAATTATATATTATGCAAAAAAAATACTCACTCTCACAATTGAATTCAATTATACACACATTGACCCAAGCTTATAATGTAGATTGACAAGACTCAAAATCCCAAAAGACTTGCAGGTTTATCTTAGGCTTGATAAAAAAGGTAGGGCATTTGGTCAAGTCACTAAGATTTCTCCCTAATGCTTCCATTTTTTTTACTTGAGCATACGACTCACATTTTTTATTTTGCCCTCCACCTTTTTCCCCCTTATCAAGAAGTTCACTTATTTCAACTTCTATTTTTCTTTTCACTTGAGGCATGTGCATACAATGAGCTAGCACCCACATTCTTGTTTTTCATCATTCATGTAACCTTTCAAACACTTTTCAAATTAAAGTTTATGGTGCTCTATACTATTAGCTCAAACCTCTTTGTTTCATTGGAGCATGAACCCCGAAACATAGGTTTTCCCCTACATTTCAACTCATTCACTTTTTCTCCACCAAACATAGGCTTTTAGCTTATATAAAAAACTGTTAGCAACTGGAAAACATAAGGGTGTCAAGATAGAGAGGTACAAATGTTCAAGGTATGCAACATAGTGGCCAAAAAATTCAGTTTAGGCTCAATGAAGCTGACTAAGATCACGTTATTGGAGGAAAAATTTAGGATAGAGTTTGTCATGACCCAAAGTACACCATAGACGTGAAATGGCGTATAAGACTTTGAGAGGCCCTACATAACACTTGACATACATATACACAACATAATAGACAAAAGTAAAGAATATCATACGAATAAAAAAGTTTGACATTTAAAATGTGGAAATCTCTTACAGTCTTAACAAGCAATCAAGTACATCAAAAGAAGTGGTTGGGACGTAACCCGTACACCACGTACAACGTAAGAAAACTAAAACATAAAGAACCAAGGAAAAGATGTCGTTGTCCTCAGAACACGAGGACTCGCCAACTCTACAAACTCCAAATGAACACCAATTAGCCATGAACAGAGGGAGAGGAATCGTCACGCCCTACATTAGTGAAACAATATAGGAAAAAGTATGCATTAGTACATGGAATGTACTAAGTATGAAGAATATGCATGAAAACATAAAATATGATTGTAAGAGGACATAATCGCAAACATGCTACGCATGACCAAGCTAAACATACTAAAACCTTTAAAGTACATCATAAATCATGACATGGTAAATGCATCTTAAAATCATGATTAAAGCTTCATAAAATCTTTAAAGAAACCTTAGTTCATTCTGTGGGATATTATTAGCTTTAACCGACAATAGAGTATGTGAGCTATAATGTGGAATTGATGTAACTCCCACATCGAGAAGGGAGAGTCTACTTGCCAAGTTAGAACTCTGTATCATATCATGTGCAATATATGGATCCACTAGCTAGGCCATTCAAGGCAATCCTACCGGGGCACGTAGTTTGGAACTAGAGGTTGCTACTAGAGACTACCCTATTTAAGCCTCCACCTCAAAGTTCTCTCGGTGCTAAATTAAATCCTAACGGAATAGTCATATTCATAAACATGTTATCATCCATGGAATAGCATCATTTAGTTACTAATCCAAGCTTAAATATCATTGAGTAGCTCATTAAATCTTGAATCAAGCATAAGTGAGAAAACCTTTCACCAGACCATGATTCCTTAATATGTGAGAAAATTCTTTCAAAATTTCATTGATGCTCATCTCAAAGAAACCTAAATCATAAAGCCTTTATTTTTATAAATCATGCATAGCCTCATGAAAACACCATTCTATAAATCCAAACTTCTCTATAGATTCATGTATTCTAGGGTTCATAGTTAAAATCATGATCAATGTATGGGTTCATGTGAAATCAACTGAAAAGTATGTAATTGAGTCAAAACACTCATAATAAGATCAAAAGCGAATAATTGGATCAATACAATTAGAATCCATTTGGAATTGGATGAAAACCTAATCAATTAGATTGAGATTAAATTGGAGAATTTGAGAACTCTTTAGGACTCAATGGGTGAATGAAACACATTGATGAACTCCCAAATACCTTGACCTTGAAGCCCAAAACAATAGTGAAAAGAAGATTGGATTTGGAAACCCTAGCTTCTTCGTCCTTGATCTTAGGAGAGAAATCTTGAGATAATTTTGGGGAATAAAAGGGAATGGGTAGATTCTTAGGTATAAAATCAGTTATAAGGTCTCTTTTATAGGCAAAACGACATAGTATGGGTATTAGGAGCATAGGAAAAGACCCAAATACCGTTAAAATTAACTACCAAGTGATTCATACGGTTTCGACCTACGATCTGTAAGAATTTCTACGGAACATCTTGGTCAATCGTAGGATCAACTATTGGGGACATAATCTTGGGTCATTCCTACGACTCACATCTACGGAACATCTAAATTCCTACGGTCTGTATATCCCATCCGTAGACCTTAACTTTTAGTCAAAAATTTCCTACGACATTGATCCTTCTACGAGATCGATCTAGGAATCGTCAAACTTCCTACGACTCATCCTGGAAAGTCGTAGGTCCAACATCATAGACTAATTTTTCCAAGATTCAATGCAGGGTTCTATGACTCACTTTCTATGGCCCGTAGGACTTTCTACGGTCCATAGGTTGGACTCGTAGTTCAATGCTAAGTTAATTTTCTGAACTTTCCTTTCCAACTTTCGAGGTGTTACAATATCTCCTCCTTGGGAACATTTATCCTCGAATGGGACTCAAGCAAGCATGCATAGAGTAGGATAGAAACTAACAACCCAACATGAATGTAGATCTCATCAAAATGCACATAAACATGGAGAATTACTCCAACCTAAATCATAACATTAAAAATCAAGTTTTCATTAACATGCATGCATATGGAAATATGAGAATGACTAAAACTCTTGAATCAAAAGAAATGAACCATGAGAAACTAGAGTAGGAGCGGAGGGAAAGAGATGAGGATACCGGGACATCATATTGACTTCGGCCTCCCAAGTAGCACCCTCAACTAATTGATTCCTCCAATGAACCTTCACGGAAGCAACTTCTTTATTTCTCAAATTTTGGACTTTTCGGTCTAAAATAACAATCGGAACCTCTTCATAAGAAAGATTCTCTTGAAGTCCCAAACTTCCAAAGGTACAATGGATCTCCAACACACCTCTTCAAGAAAGAGACATGGAATACCAGATGTATCGATGCTAAATTATTAGGCAACTCAAGTTCATAAGCTACTTTACCAATAATCGTCAAAATCTAATATGGGACCACATAACGAGGACTAAGATTCCCTTTCTTTTCAAACCTCATTACACCCTTCATGGGTGAAATATTTATGTAGACTCAATCATCTACATTAATTTCAAGTTCTCTTCCTCTAACATCGGCATAGATTTTGGTTGACTTTGAGCCATTTTCAACCTTTCACGAATAAGTCGAATCTTCTCCATAGCCTCATGCATTAACTCGGGCTCTATCAAAGCAACCTCACCTACTTCAAACCAACCTATAGGACATCTGCATCACCTACCATAAAAAAGCCTCAAATAGTGCCATCCCAATGCTAGAATGATAGTTATTATTATAAGAAAACTTAATCAAAGGAAAATGATCATCCTAATAACCCTTGAAATCAATCACACAAGCTCCAATATATCCTCCAAAGTACGAATGGTATGTTCGGCTTGCCATCGATCTGTGGATGAAAACTCGTGCTAAGTTTTACTTGAGTACCAAGACCTTTCTTAAATGACTTCCAAAACTGAGTACCCTTATTCGGAGATAATCGACAAAGGCACTCCGTGCAACCTTACCATTTCCCGAATATAAATCTTGGCGTACTCCTTGGCTGAAAATGAAGTCTTAACGGGAAGAAAGTGAGTTGATTTCATCATTTTGTATACTATAACCCAAATAAAATCAAACTGTCCACAAGTGTAGGGTAAACCCGTAATGAAGTCCATATTCAAATCTTCCCATTTCCATGTAGGAATACTAATGTTTTGACCTAAGCCACCTGGTTTCTGATGCTCAACATTCACTTGTTGACAATTTGGACACTTAGCCATAAATTTCGTAATCTCCTTCTTCATCCCATTCCATCAATAGACTTCTCGCAAATCACGGTACATCTTGGTGGCTCCTAGGTGAATAGAATACTGAGAACTATGAGCTTCTATCAGAATCTGATTTCTCAACTCATCAACATTCGGAATATATAACTGACCTTAATATCGAAGGACACCATCTCCCCCTTGGGAGAAAGCCTCAATGGCTTTTTGCAGAAACCGGCTACTTTAATTCAACCATAATCAGATCAAGATCTTGCTTAGCCTATACATTCGATACAAAAGATGAATCTGAACCATTATGAATAACTACACCACCTTCATTAGAATCAACCAAATGAACACCCAATCAGGTTAGCCTATGAATATCACAAACTAACCCCTTCTTATCATCCTCAACATGAGAAACACTACCCATTGATTACCGACTAATATCATCCACTACCACATTCGCCTTACCGGGATGATATAGGACACTCATGTCGTAATCCTTCAACAACTCAAGCCACCTCCTTTGGAGAAGATTCAAATCCTTTTGAGTGAACACATACTTCAAACTATTGTGGTCAGTAAATACATCTACATGAACACCATATACATAGGTAATGCCTCTAAATCTTGAGAGCAAACACTACCGCCGCCAACTCCAAATCATGAGTTGGATAATTTTTTCATGCACCGTCAATTACCTTGAAGCATAAGCAATAACTTTCCCATGTTATATCAAAACACAAACAAGACCTATCGTGAAGCATCACAATAAACCACAAAATCATTAGATCCTTCTGGTAATTTCAAAATGGGGGCCGAAGTGAGTCTATATTTCAACTCTTGGAAACTCTTCTCACAAGCTTCCGACCATAGGAATTTCACTTTCTTTTGAGTCAATGTTATCAAAGGTGAAGAAATAGAGGAAAACTCTTCCACAAACCTTCTATAATAACTGGACAAACCTGAGAAACTCCGTATATCTGAAGCGGACAAAGGCCTAGGACAATTCTTAACCATCTCAATTCTCTTAGGATCAACTTGAATACCTTCATCGGAGACTATATCACCAAAGAAAGAAATGGACCTCAACCAAAGTTCACACTTGCTAAACTTAGCATATGATTCATAGTCCTTTGAAAATTTTCAATACAATCCTCAAATGCTCAACATGTTCATCCTCACTCCGTGAAAAAATAAGATATCATGGATAAATACAATCACAAACATGTCAAGGTAGTGCTTGAAAACCCTATTCATTAAATCTATAAACGTCACCGGGTCATTAGTCAAACAAAAAGATATTACCAAAAACTCATAATGACCATACCGAGTTTGAAAAGACATCTTTGGAATGTCATTCTCCTTCACCTTCAATTGTTGATAACCCGATCGAAGGTCAATCTTAGAGAAGTAACTCGCTCCTTGGAGTTGATTAAACAAATTATCTTTCTTTGGAATAGGATACTTATTCTTAATTGTAACCTTTTTCAATTGTCGGTAGTCAATACACATTCGGAGAGAACCACTCTTTTTTCAAACAAACAACATCGGAGCACCCCATAGAGAAATACTTGGTTTAATAAAACCATTATCCAACTAATCTTTCAATTGGTCCTTTATCTCTATTAGTTCTCTCGGGGCCATGTGGTAAGGAGGAATAGAAATAGGTTACGTATATGGGAGAAGGTAAATACCAAAGTCTATTTCCCTTTCTGGAGGAATATCCAGAAGATCATCGGGAAATACTTCAGGAAACTCATTTACAATCGGAACTGACTCAAGAGTAGGGGTTTCAAAATTTATATCCCTAACCCTAACAAGATGATAAATGCAATCCTTAGAAATCATTTTCCTAGATCTTAGGCAAGATATAAACTGACCTTTTAAAACATGATTTCCCCCTTCCCATGACATGATAGGTTCATTCAAAATCTTAAAAGTGACCAATCGAGTCCTACAATCTATGGAATCATAACATGCATCAAGCCAATACATCCCAAGAATAACATCAAAATCTAACATTTCAAGCTCTAAAAGATCAACATGAGTGACTCTATGAGAAACGGAAATAGGACAATTTCTATAAACTCTCTTAGCTACTATAGAATCACCAATGGGAGTAGAGACTGAAATTGATTTGAAAGGATCTCGGGACCAATATCAAATCTCATGGCCACATAAAGACTAAAAATGATAAGGTACCACCCGAATCAAGTAATGCATACACATCAAAATGTAAGACTTTCAACATACCGGTCACCACATTCGGAGAATCCTCACGATCCTGTCGAGTCTGAAAAGCATAGAATCTATTTTTCTTTGGAGCACCCAAACTGAAACCAGTAGGCTGTGCTTGCCTACCATCCTTACCCTTTCTAGCTTGCAATGGATAATCTTTCACCTTGTGACCACTCTTCTCACAACCAAAGAAGCCATTTGTACCGGCTAAGCATATCCTCGAGTGATTCTTACCACACCTTGGGCAAGTGGGATATAATATCCATTAACACCACCTCCTTGAGGATTAGGGTTAGACACCCTATCATTTTTTAACTTAGGAGCCGAAACATTAGAAGAAATTTGATCGAAAATTTTTTGCCGGAATTGAGGACATCCATGTCCACCGTACCTAGAATGAAAAAAGTCACCATCACCGGTCTTTGCCCTCTTGGACTATTTTGCTCTTTCCTTGAGCTTTTCCTCTTTAATTTATTAGGCATGAATCATCAAACGGGAGATATCCATTCCCTTAATCAACACGGTGGTACAACACTCTTTGGAAACCAAGTCAGAAACACCCAACACAAACTTACTCATCCTTGCCCTAGAGTCGGCAACCAGAGTTGGAGCATACTTATACAATTGAGTAAACTTCAAAGCATACTCCTTCACACTCATATTGTCTTAACGGAGATTAATAAAATCAAGCACTTTTGCTTCTCTCATTTTAAGAGGAAAGAAACGATCAAGAAAAGCTCCCTTAAATTTCTCCCAATCAAGAGGACCCGAATCAATAGCCCTCTCACTTTTCCATTGTTCAAACCACACTTGAGAAACAACCTTAAGTTAATAAGTGGCCAACTCCGCCTTCTCAACCGTAGACAATCCCATGATTCCCACTATCATGTACACTTCATCAATGAACTCTTGAGGATCCTCATTAACCTTGGAACTATGGAATTCTGAAGGATTCATCCTAGTGAAGTCCCTTATCCTTGTTGTCATCGTACTGACATTTGGGTTCACGGGAGTATTAGCTTGGGTTGTCATAGCTTGAGACAACACTTGGAAAGCAGCTCAGAATTCGACATGAGTCACTTACTCGGCCAAAGGATGAACCAAAGCTTGAGGACCTTGGGCTCCACATTGTCATTATCGTATTCCTTCTTACATAAGCTCTTCGAGGGGCCACATCCTGAAAAGGATCTAATACGATTTAGGAGAAGGACCTTTATAGAGATAGACTTTATGGCACAAATTTAGAGTAATGAAAGAAGTGAAGTTTCCTAAATTCTTTGTAGCCTCCTATTCATAAATGTGGTGTGCTTCATAGTTATGAATAAGACTCTACTCAACGCGGCTTATCAAATATCCTAGGACTTTTTCTAAAACCTTATGCTATGAATAGCAAGTTTTTCATGACCCAAAGTATACCCTAGACGTGAAATGGTGTATAAGACCTCGAGAGGCCCTACACAAGCCACTTGACTTACATATACAAAACATAATAGACAATAGTAAAGAATCTCATACGAATAAAAGAGTTTGACATTTACAAAGCGGAAATCTCTCATAGTCTTGACAAGCCATCTAGTACATGAAAAGAAGTGGTCAGGACGTACCCCGTACACCACGTACAACATCCAAAAGCTAAATCCTAAGGAAACCAAAGCAAAGATGCCTTTTTACATGGAACATAAGGACTCACCAACTCTACAAACTCCAAATGATCACCAACTAGCCACGAGCGGAGAAAAAGGAATTGTCACACCCTACATTAGTGAAATAATGTGGGCACAAGTATGCATTAGTATATGAAATGTACTAAGTATGACGTATATGCATGAAAACAGAAAATATGATCATAAGAGGACATAATCAAAAACATGTTATGTATGACCAAGCTAAACATAGTAAAACCTTTAAAGAACATTAAAAATGATGACATGGCCAATGCATCATAATATCATGAGTAAAGTTTCATAAAATCTTTCAGAAAAACTTAGTTCATTTTGTGGGATATTAGTTTCAACTGACAATAGATCATACGAGCTATAACATAGAATCTGATGTAACTCCCACATCGAGAAGGGAGAGTCTACATTCTAAGGTAGAACTCTGTATCATATCATGTGCTATATGTTGATCCACTAGCGAGGCCATTCAAGATAATCCTAAAGGGGCACGTAGTTTGGAACTAGAGGTTGTAGAGACTACCCTTTTTGAGCCTCCACCTCAAAATTCTCTCAATGCTAAGTTAAATCCCAACAAAATATTCATATTCATAAACATATCATTATCCATGGAAAAGCATTATTTAGTTACTAATCCAAGCTTATATATCATAGAGTAGCTCATTAAATCTTAAATCAAGCATAAGTTAGAAAACCTTTCACCAAACCATGATTCCTTAATATGTGAAAAAATTCTTTCATAATTTCATTGATTCTCGTCTCAAAGCAACCTAAATCATAAAGCCTTTCTTTTCATAAATCATGCATAGCCTCATGAAAACACCATTCATAAATTCAAACTTATTTATGCATTCATATATTCTAGGTTTCATAGTAAAAATCATGATCAACGCATGGGTTCATATGATATAAATTGGAAAGCATGTAATTGAGTCAAAATCATCATAATAAGATCAAAATTAAATAACTGGATCAATACAATTAGAACCCATGAGGTATTGGATGTAAACCTAATCAATTAGATTTAGATTAAATTGGAGAATTTGAGAAATATGTGGGACTCAATGGGTGAATGGAACCCATTGATGAACTCCCACATACCTTGACCTTGAAGCCTAAAAATGGTGAAAACAGACTTGATTTAGAAACCATAGGTTCTTCCTTCTTGATCTTGAGAGAGAAAAACTTGAGAGGATTTTGGGGATTTTAGAATAAAAGTGAATGGGTAGATTCTTAGGAGTATAGGTATATTAGGACACATTAACTTAATTGTAATAAGACAATCGGCAACAAGTTACCTACACATCAAACTCTTCTAGATACTAGTTAGAATTGTATTATATCTCTATTTGCCCTTATCCCATGTAGTTAGAATTCTATATATACCCATGTATAGGTTATGTAAAAGTAACGATCAATAAGAGACAGATCAGTTCATATAGTTTTATATGGTATCAGAGCGCCATGTCTGAATCTTCCTCCTCTACTTCTCTTCCTCTCTCAACCTCTATCGACACCATGTTTTCCTCTCCTCCTCCTTCTCTGATTGGAAAATGCAACTCCTCCCTTTTTTATGGTCAAAATATTCTTGGTTATATTGATGGAACTTTTATGTATCCCCCTTCTCATGTCGCCAAAGAAGGAACCATTGATTCTCAAACCAATCCCGCTCATACTCTATGGATTCAACAAGATCAATGAGCCTTCTTATTTCTTCCTTGTCTAAAGAAACTCTACCGCTTGTTATTGGCCTATGCACCTCTCAACAGATTTGGGACACCCTTACAATAACTCTTTCCTCTCCTTCAAACACTCGCATCCGTAGTCTTCACATGCCGCTACAAAATCTTAAACAAGATGATCTTTTTGTTTCCCAATACCTCCAAAATGCAAATTTACTTTCTGATGAACTTACGGCCTCAGGAAGGCCTCTTTGTCTCAGACCTAAATATCGATATTTTCAAAGGTCTTCGTCCAGAGTTCAAAGACATTGTAACCACATTATTTGCCAGACCTGAACCTGTTACATATTCTGAACTTCATGTTCTCTTACTTAATCATGAATTTCTTCATGGTCAGCCCCTATCCTCATTAACCCTTTCAACAACCCCAAATATCCAAACTACTGAACCCCACCCTTCTGCCAACTTGAGCCATAAATCCAATAACTATCACACTTCAAATTCTACTCGTGGAAGAGAAAGAAATTCATGAAGAATGGAAGAGGAGGACGTAACTCCTTCTCTAGGTACTACAATAATTCTGGCCAACAATGGACAAATCAATCTGATTCAAAGCCTCGATGTCAAATATGTAATGGTACGAACCATCTAACTCCAATATGTTTTCAACGGTTCAACCACACAATCAATCCATATGCTTATCTCTCTCATCAATTGCCCATACCATTAACTCAAAATTGGTCCCCTCACACTAGCGCCACTCACCACGTGACTCCTGAGTTTTCTGACCTTCAACGATTCGATCAATACAAAGGAGGAGATCAATTACATGTTGGCAATGGCACTGGATTGCCTATTCAAAACACTGGTAACTCTTCATTTCCCTCTCTTAACAGATCTTTCCAACTCAAACGTATTCTTCATGTTCCTTCCATTACAAAACCTTTACTCTCCATTCAAAAGTTTTCTCATGATAATAATGTCTTCTTTGAGTTTCATGCTGATCGTTTCTTTGTTAAGGATCCAACTACCAAGAAGGTTCTACTTTTTGGTCGGAGTGAAAATGTTCTCTACACTTTGTTGCTCAAGCTTTCCTCGTCCTTTCGTCCCTCTGCATATTTTTATGCCAAGGCTTCTTCAAATTGTTGGCATTTTAGGTTGGGTCACCAACACCAAAGAATTCTCCAGCAAGTCATAAAGAAGCATAATCTTCATGTTTCTAGTTTAGCATTGAATAAGCTTTGTAGTTCTTGTCAACTTGTCAAGTCTCAAAAATTGTCTCTTCCAATTAGTTCTAATAAAATGTTCTTTAATTTGGCAACTTTTGTATGCCCCCGTTTCTTTCTTCAGAAGGCCATTGTTATTTTCTAGTTATTGTTGATGATCATACGAATCTTGTTTGGGGTTTTCCGCTATATCAAAAATCTGATGTTCTTCCTCTATTCCTTCAATTCAAAACTCTTGTTGAAAATCAATTTAATACAAAAATAAAAGCCATTCAAATAGATGGAGGTGGTGAATTTCAGGCTCTCACGCCTACTCTCACACAATATGGCATTCATCATCATTTTTCTTGTCCTCATACACATGAACAACAATGAAAGGTTGAGCGTAAATATCATAATATTGTTAAGACAGGTCTCTCACTCATGGCTCACAGTTCTACTCCCTCGAAATATTGGCACTATTCCTTTGAATGTGCAGTTTACCTTATTAATCGTCTCCCTTCTCCGACAAATCAAGGTCTAACCCCATACGAGTTAACATTCAAAAGAATTCCAGATTATCACTTTCTTTAAGCATTTGGTTGTTTGTGCTTCCCATTCCTTCGCCTGTATAATAAAAATAAATTTCAGTTTCATACTGCTCATTGTGCTTTTTTGGGATATAGTACAAAATACCATGGTTATCATTGATTGGATATTCGAACTGGAAAGATTTATTTCGCAAGGCATGTGAGGTTTGATGAAACACAATACCCATTTATTTCTCAATCCATTTTGGGACCGCCTCCTCTCATCCCAAAATCCCCATCAAGTCAGTCCATTTGCATCTCCCCTCCTATTCATACTACTGTTGGATCAAATCCCATACATTATTCCTCTCATACCTTGAGCACATCTCAGCCAATCACTCCATCAACGGTCATTACACTTGTTAGTGATCAAATTCATCAACCAAGTCCGGTAACTCAGCCGTCAATCAGTGCTAATGTTATTGTACCACCTTCACCAATTGCTCCCTCTTCCAATCCCATCCTTTATCCAGTGGTCGTTGACTCGGACACTACCCAAAAGCCTTCCTCTATTCCATTGGGTGTAGATTTCACAGGTTTCTCACCTCCTTGAACTGCTCGAGTATCCAAATCTGCTGCTATCCATAAGTCTCGACCACTTAAGGTTTCCATACGATCTCATCATATGAATCTTCGCGCAAAACATCCCCCCATTCATCTTGCCACTCTTCCTTAATCTAAATACAGCCCAACTTCGGAACCCACTTGCTTCACTTAAGCTAACAAGTTTAAAGCTCGACTTGTTGCTAAAGGCTTTCATCAACAAGAGGGCCATGATTATTTTGAGACCTTCAGTCCGGTAGTAAAATCAACAACTATTCGGATAATTCTGTCTATAGCTGCCTCAAATAACTGGATTCTTCATCAACTCAATGTGCAAAATGCATTTTTACATGGCGACCTTCAGGAAGATGTTTTCATGGTGCGACCCCCTGGTTTTTCTCATCCTTAGCTTCCTCACCATGTTTGTAAGCTTAACAAATCGCTCTATGGTCTTAAACAGGCACCCCGTGCATGGTATATGCGTCTACATAATTTCTTGATAGCTATGGGTTTCACAAGCTCAAAAATAGATGCCTCTCTGTTTATGTTTCATTCGGATGGAGTTTAGATTTTCATACTTGTATATGTCGACGACATTATTATCACTGGGAACAAACCTTCATTTCTTTAATCCATCATATCCAAATTAGGTACCGAATTCACCATCGAACAAACCTCTATCATTCTTCCTAGGAATTCAAGTGATCTGCCACTCTACTGGTATAACATTGTCTCAACAACGTTATGCATATGATATACTAACAAGAGCCGGAATGCATGCTTGCAAACCATTGCTTTCTCCCATGTCTCCTTCAATCAAGCTTTACAATGGTGATAGTGCCTCATTCCATGATCCTACTGTCTATCGGAAAATCGTAGGGGCACTTCAGTACTTGACACTTACACGACCTGATATGTCCTTCATTGTTAACAAAGTGTGTCGGTACATGCACAATCCCTCTATAAACCAATTGGCAGCTGTGAAAAGGATACTACGCTATCTTTAACATTCCCAACATATGCATCTGTTTATTCCTAAATACATGTCTTTCTCACTGCAAGCATTTACAGATTCGGATTGGGCGGGTTCCTTGGATGATAGAAAATCTACTGGTGTCTTTGCAATATTTCTTGGTTCCAGTTTGGTATCTTGGTCATCAAAGAAATAATGTACATTTGATCGTTCTTCTACGGAGGCTGAATACAAGGAACTCGCTAATGCTGCAACAGAATTGACATGGATTCAATCCTTGTTATTTGAGCTTGGCATTATTTATCTGCTGCTCCTACCTTATGGTGCGATAATATTGGTACTGCCTATCTTCCTATGAATCCGGTATTCCATGCTCATACTAAACATGTGGAAATTGAATTTCACTTTGTTCGTGATAAAGTTCCACGAGTTGAATTATCTATGAAGTTCAGCTCCTCGAAGGACCAATTAGCTGATGGGTTCACAAAGCTTTTAGCATCTGACAGGTTCAAATTTCTAGCTCCAAAGTGATGGTAGGTTGCCATCCATCAGCTTGCAAGGAAGATATTAGGACACATCAACTTAATTGTAGTAAGGCAATTGGCAGCAAGTTACCTACACGTCAAACTCTTCTAGATACTAGTTAGAGTTGTATTATATCTCTACTTGCCCTTATCCCATGTAGTTAGAATTCTATATATATGTAAAAGTAACGATCAATAAGAGACAGATCAGTTCATATAGTTTTATAGGTATTAGGAGCATAGAAAAAGACCTAAATACCCTTAAAATTAACTGTAAAGTGATTCCTACGATTTTGACTTACGGTCCGTAAAAATTTCTACGGACCATCCTGGTCAATAATAGGATCAACTACTAGGCCAAAATCTTGGGTCATTCCTACGACCCACATTTACGGACCGTCTAAATTCCTACGGTCCGTAGACCCCATCCGTAGACATTAGCTTTTAGTCCAAAATTTCACTAAGTCTGGGACCATTCTATGAGACTCATCTATGACTCGTCAAACTTCCTATGGGTCGTTCTGGCAAGCCATAGGTCCAACATTAGAGACTAATTTTTCCAAGACTAAACACAGTGTTCTATGACTCACTTTCTACGGCCCGTATGACTTTCAACGGTCCGTAGGTTAGACTTGTAGTTCACTACTGCAACCAATTTTCTGTACTTTCCTTTCCAACTCGACTTTCCAACTTCTCCTGTGTTATGATGAGTCCAAGATTTGGACTCATTTAGGGCTTTGTTTATATAGATTTAGCGTCCTCAAATGCTTAATTTGTACCATGAGCTGATGATAAAGCCTTGATTTTCAGGTATATGGATTGAGGAGCAAAGTAAGGACACTAACTGGCAAAAAGGAACAAAACAAACTGAAGAAGTGATGAAAGGCGACTCTGAGGATCGCCAAGAGCACTTGGCGTGTTGCCGAGTGACTACTTTAACCGCCTAAAGTTCCAGTGTGCAAACACTGAGGGAAGAAACCAAGTAGGCGACAGAATAGGGGCAGTCGGTGAATCGCAGAGTAGTTTCGCGATGCCAAGAGAGATCACTCAAAGTTATAGGACTTGAGGATGCTGAGAGCCAATGCAGAAAGGCGATAGAAGAGAGAAATAGGCGGTTCGCCGAGTTGTTCAGTGAACCTGACTTACCTCACCTAATGGCCTATCGTGGTTAATTTTTGGCAACTATACATAGAATTTTGAACTGTAAATTGGGGAGTTCCTTTCCGCTTCAAATTTTTCTTGGAAGTCTAGAACAGTCTTAGAGAGTTCCTAAGTAGACTTGAAGACTTTTTGAGATTCAATTTGGAGATTTTGCAAGTGGGTTTCAAATTTTCTTCAAATTAAAGCATCATAAAGGTTTAATTACTATTACCTAGTTGATGACTGATCGATTCGGCAACCGTTTTAACTCTTTTATGATGTTTGGCTAAAACTTCAATTCTTTGGGTGTGATCATGTGATTACGTGTTGAATTAGTTTATGGGTGTTATTAATTACTAGTTTAAATGCTATATTGAAGTGGGTTTAATCATTAGCTCAGGTTCAATTTATGAATTATAGTTGCAAATGCAATTCTAATTTTGTGTTCTTAGCTTGCTCGAGAGAGAGGTTTTACAATCAAAACTTTTGATTAATAGTTTGTAGGTATTGGGTTGATTTGGGTTCAATCCAAGAGAGTGAATCCTAAACCCAATCCTACCCATCTTGCTCGAGAGAGAAGATGTATTAAGGTTATGGGTTGTTCTTAATTGCTATGCATGTTGATGTTCGAGAGAAATCACTTGAAGCGGATTAGTTGATCGAGAGAAAACTATTTCAATTATAGTCTAGCCTACCCACTGATATTTAGCTATTTACTAGTAGTTTCAATTACCCATATATCGAAATTTGCCTATAATCGATCACATCCCGAGACTTCTTCTCCTTATTGTTATCTCAATTTGTTTGTGACTGCATTGTAGTTGATAATTGCAAACCAAAAATCCCCATCTGACATTTAATGTCACCCCTTTAATTTGTTTCATGTCTTTTTCTATAATTTCTATTCCTATATTCTTAATTGAACTTTTAACACGTACCGCTCCCTATGGGATTCAACCCCAACTCATTTGTTGGGTTTTATAATGCTTAACGATGGTTTACACCTAGAATTGGATGAGGTGTGCTTGAAATATTAATTAAAATGGCGCCGCTGCCGGGGAGTGGTGTTGTTTAAAATTCTTTTATTGAAGTTGAATTGTGATATTTGAAGTTATAGTTTAATCTACTTATTTTAGTTTTTGGTTTTGTGTTGCTTGTGTTAAACAGAGGAGGAGATGAGCGTTAACAAAAGTAATGGTAGCCAAGTGGGCTAGCAAGACGACATTGGGAATCTCAATGATGTCAATGACCCAAACCATTTGGATGGTGTTGGTGCCATTCGTTTACCTCCAGCTGAAGGAAAGGTTGTTTATCACAGCACAAGCACAATTTAGCTCCTACAATTGAAAGAATTTTTTGGGGGGCTGGCTCATGAGGATCCCAATGAGCATATCAGGAACTTCGTGGATGTTTGTGGGTCGTTCTCATTTAATAACATATCGCAAGAATCGGTCCGTCTCAGGTTGTTCCCGTTCTCTTTGATGGGTGAAGCTTCTAAATGGTTGGCTGAGTCACCAAGCGACTCTATCACCTCTTGGGATGAGCTGACCACAACATTTCAAGTGTGATTCTTTCCCCCATCAAAGATGATGACTCTAAGGGATGGCATCCAAAGTTTCAAACGCTTTGAAGGCGAGCCAATCCATGAGGCATGGGTGAGATTTAAGAAGTTGGTGCTTCATTGCCCAACTCATGGACTTCCAGATAATGTGTTGCTGCAATATTTCTATAGAAGCCTTGACTCGATAAACAAATGAGTGGCTGATCAACTTTTTCCGGATGGTATAATGCAACAACCCTATGCAATAGCATCACAACTCCTTGATTGCATGACCAAGATCAACAGGGCATGGTACACTCGAGAAGACCAAGTCTCTCCTCTTACTTATAGAATGACAAAAGAGCATATCGAAAAGGATCAAGAGAGAGACCAAAACATGGCCAATATGATGACCCAGCTGGATATTTTGGCTAAATATGTCATAAGTGCTGGCGCAAGAAGTGTTAATATTGTGGGTGTTGGTGGAGAAAACATCGAAGAAGCACAATTTGAAGTGATGTACAATGAGGAAGTGAACTTCCTAGCCAATCAAGGAGGAGGTTATCGTGCAAACTACCCAAGACTGGGGGAAATGAAGGATGGAATAGAGATGAGGGCTAAAGAGACCGTGATAGAGAATGGTGTGATCGTAACGCCACTTCGAAGGAAATAGAGGGGGAGAAGGATAGGTATGTTCCTCCTCATGAGCGTCAAAAGCCCAAAGATTCTGAGGGTGGCCGGACATAAGATATGCTTTCATGCATTCTCACCAAAGTTGAAGGGTCCGATAAAGTGTTGAAAGAGATGAAAGAGGATGTCTCGACTCTCAATCAGATGGTAACCTCTCACTCAGTCTCTATTAAACAGTTGGAGACCCAAATGGGTCAAATTTCTTCACATCTGAATCCAAGACAACAAGGGGGATTGCCTAGTGACACAATAGCAAACCCCAAAAATGAAGCTTGATTTGATATCATAGTCGTGCCACGACATTAACTAAGCCGCTTCTTGGGAGGCAACCCAAGTTTTTAATGCTTCATGTTTGATTTTGAATAAGGGTGTTGATGGTGCAGTTTGAAAGGGTGAAAAGTGTTGGAAAAGAAGTCGTTTGGCGAGCCAAAAGTCCAGTCGGCGACCCACTGATGAGGTCGGCGAGCCTGTCTTGGACTGCCGTTGGATCCACAAAACCTGATGTGGAAGTCTATAAAACTTGGTGGGGCAATTAATTAATCGGTAACTCGCTGAACAGGTCGGCGAGCCCATTTTAGTCCACAGTTTGGACACCCAAATTGACTGAAGGGCCTGTAAAACTCGGCGAGGTAAATAACCGCTCGGCGCATCACCAGTGGTTCAGCGTGGATGACTTACTCCGCCGAAAGGGCCGCGAACTGAAAGGTTATAAAAGGCCAAACGGTTTAAAATTTCAAAATCTTTCATATTCTCTCATTTCTAACCCCGTACACTCTCATCCGCACTTTAGATTTTTCATATTTTTTCTATTTCGCTTGCTTTTTGTGTGTGATCTCGTGCCCGGATTTGGAATACATTACCGTCTAGCTTTTCAAAATTTATAATTCGGCATACAGGTTGGATTTCAAAACCCCGTACTTTAGTTTAGTGGTTAAACTCAAATGCAATAGGTGAATGTATATTAATATGTGTTGGGTAATTGTTTGAATGGTGTTTTATGTGTTGGATTGCCCGTATTGTGTTCGAATTGGTGCCTAAATGCTTAAAAAGATGATTTTCCGTGTTTTGTGCGATTAATTTGATTCTAAATTATTGGGTAGCATTTGTATTACATTGGCTCTAGTTGGGTGAAGTCTAAGTAGCCCCGAGTTGTGCCAAATGACGTAATTTGCCCGATGATGGAGCGTTTTACGCCATTCCTAAGGGGAAAAGTCATTAAATGACCAATTTTAGCCAAATCGGGGGAAGTCTGAGTACCCCGAAGACATGGGTCATATGGGTCTGAGTCTAATTGCATAGTGTAGGTGTTTGATTTTGATTTTGGGGGCTGCGGGTTTGATTTTGGGAAATGGGGTTGAAAACTGGCACGTTGGGCCGTTTGGTGAGCTGCGTCGAGCTCGCCGAATGGTTCGGTGGTTTGCCAATGTCCCCCTTTGATCGCCCTTAATTTCCTGATTTGGTTGAATTGAGTCTATAACTTTCGGCGGGAAACCTGAGCTCGTCGAGTTCACTCGGTGACTCGCCGAAAGGTTCTTTTGATCTCCCTTTCTTCCCCTCTAACCCTTAGAATACACTGTAATATTCGGCGGGCTACTCCAAGCTCGCCGATTGGTGTCGGCGATTCACCGAAGGGCCTAAAACATCACCGATATGCCTTAATTTAGGAGAATTTTTATGGTGATTCTTTCGGCGACCCCGATCTGGCTTGCCTAAGCGATTCAGCGACTCACCGACTGGTTCGGCAAGTCTTTCTGCAACTTGAATTCTGCAATTTACTTGAACAATTTCTAACATTTTTCTATTTGCTTTGCAGAAATGGCTAGGACCAATTTGGACGATGGTGGAATGCCGCCCCGTAAAAGGCCACGGGGCATTGTTATAAATGAGGTAGCTGTTGCTTCCACCACAACGAGCAAGAAAGCACCTCTGAAGTGAGGCAAAGGCAAGGGCAAGGCGCCCGTAAGTGAGAGACCGGAGCATAACTCCGGCAGTGATGGGGAATCCTTCGATTCTCAGGCCTCATTCTCTGAGTCTGAGGATAATCAATTGTTACAGACCCAGCGAGCAGAGATTCGGGCAAAAGTTCGTCAACAACCGTCTAGGATTCCGGAGTCTACCCATCCTGCTGCAGATACAGTGCCAGCTCCAGCACAGACGGTGGTTCCAGCGCCACCAATTCAGGGTCCTCCTCCCCGGTTACTCAACCGGTTAAAAGCTGAGGGATTGAGGACCATTCTAGAAGAGAAGAGGTTGTCCACAAATGGAGCAGTGGACAGATACCCAACTGTGTGGGACACTCCCCGGTTTCACCGATTAGAGATCTTCACCAGGCCCCATGGCCCATATACCCCCACCTGGGTCCGGGAATTTTATGCAGCTTACAGTGACCTGGTGCCCAAAGGAAAGAATAAGGCCAGTGCCTTCAGACCGGTAGAATCTGTGGTGGTCTGGGGGAGGACAGTTTGATGCGACAACAACGAGATAAACACAGTATTTGAAAGAGCCACAGACATCGAGCACGCATACCAAAGCATGGTCACTTCACAAACTCTGGATTACTTGAAGGGCTGGCTAGCTCCCCTTATTTCTAACACCACCCCGAGGTGGACTGAGGCGGGAGAACCTATTGAAAATAAGGATCTGAACATAGCAGCTTGGTACTTGTTTGGGTTCATTAGTAGCTCAATCATGCTCTCACAGAACGAGTCCATTCTCCACCACCAAAAAGCGGCCTGTCTCGGATCCATCATCGCCAAAAAGTAGCTGAACTTGGGGCTGATTATAGAGTAGGAGATGGCCATGAGGGCCAAACAGCGGCATATGTCCCTGCCATTCCCAGTGTTGATTACGTAGTTATGTCATCAGGCTAGAGTTCATCGTGACGAGAAGAGAGATATCGAGGTCACTCCCACATCTTCCACCGATATCCAGTGCATAGAGGCCGAGTATATATGAGACGAGGTCGAGAGAAGGAGAGCAGCCCCGGTGGATACATCCCCGGAGGTAGACATCGACTCATTACCTGTAGAGGCATGTTTGCCTACTCCGACCTTTAGGTACATCTAGTTCCACTCCTTTCCAGGTCCCGACTTCTTCTGCTGTCTACTAGACCCCTAGAGCTACTGCTGGTTCCACTGTCGCCAGGCCTCCGATAACTCAGGCCATGCTCCTCAAGATGGGGCACTTAGCCCATTCTAGAGATGTGCAGGCCTCTCTGGTCGAGGCTGAGGTACCCTGGATGATTGAGAGAGCTATCACTGTTCTGCTGACACCTCTCCAAGCTTCTATTGATGCTCTCACAGCGAGAGTAGTGATTTGTGGGAGAGGAAAGGGTGTGACGACTGAGGTTAGGAAAGATGTGGACTATCTGAAGTCCACAAACTTTACTTCACTATTTGGGATGGTAGAGATCCCATATGATCCGAGTGTTGAGATTCCAGCTTGTGCTGAGGCACCTCCGGCTACAACTGGAGATGCTATTAGGGAGGATGCTGCTGATGCTGAGTCTGATGCCGAGACCGATGAGGAGCAGCTTGAGGAGTGAGATGCTACTGTTAATGAGGATTGCCGACCTAGAGGGTGCCATGTTCGAGACAGCCCGACAGGCCTCTTTAAGAGACACTACTATGGCTGGGGCTAGTGCATCTACTGCTGACGCTCCACTGGGCACTGATGCCCATCCTAAGAGTGTTACCCCAGGCATTGATGCCCCGACAAATGGAGAGACTGAGTAAACAGGATCATCTTTACCTCCCTCTCTATTGTTTTATTGATTATCTATGTTTTTATTGTATTTGAGGACAACTGCTTTTCTTTTATGGGTGGGGTGAGTTACTTCCATACCTACCTCTTGTGATTCTATTTTGTTTGTGAATATTGGGTTTTGTGGACCTATAAATGTGTTTGGATCTTGAATTTGTGTGGATGTTTTAGCTTGTGGCCCTTGTATGAATGGAATGGTTTTTAACTAAATTTTAATTTGCCACCTCTTTTGTGTGTGATTGTGGATGTTCTTGTGCGAATTTAAGTATCAATTTTGATCAATACCGATGACTTGAATAGTGCTCTTAATTGAACGAAATGAATGTGCGGCTACGATGAGGCCAATGAAGTTGCATAGACAATATGTGAACTTTTAGCATCTCGTTGTGACTAGCCGGTTATCGAATGAGTCTTTTGTGATGAACATTGCACACTAGCTAGAAAGTGTGGAGTCTTGTTTGATATTGGTGTCAATGCCTTGTGTGATGAGATTACTTTGAACAATGTGTGATGACACCTAGAATTGTCCCCGTTGGTCCGGTTGACTAAGTGATGCAAGCACTTGAAATGATCTTAGGCAACAAATTTTGAAGAGTGAAACAATTTGACAATATACCTCTTTTGTGGCCAACCTTGTGAGATGTGTGAACCTTGCTTGAACAACTTTGAGCCTTATTCTCTTTCTTGGAAGAAACTTGAACAATTGTAACCTCTCTTTATTCCATTCACCCATAACTTTCATGAAGTGTGGTTTGTTGAATAGCCAACTTAGGCCAAAAGCCTAAGTTGGGGGTGTGGTGAAAAGAGAAGAAAAGTCAAGAAGTGTGAAAAACCCCCCTTTGAGTAATGGTTTGAAAAAGATGGAACCCCTCCAAGTAAAAAAAAAAAGAGAAAAAGAAAAGAAATGAGAAAAGAAGCAAAGAAAAAGAATGAAAAAGTTATGAAATAAAGTGGTGGAATTTGCAAAAGAAATGGGGTATCCAATAGTTCATATGAAGTTGAATAATGGGGTGGATTGTGAGCATTTTTGAAATGTTAAAGAAAAAAGAGGAAAGTGATGTTCAAACCATACTTCATGAAGGTAGAAGCCACTGATCCTAAATGACCATACGTTGACACTCAACCCCGTTACAAGCCGAGAAAAGACCTTTGTGATCTAGAGTGAGCTGAAACAAATGTTGATTGGAAAATAAGGGCAAACCTATGGGTGAAGTCATGCATGTGTTCATCTTTGTGAGCGTGAGAGTTGTATGTGATTCCGGAACTTTAACATGGTTGAGAAATTGTGTGTGAATATGGAATCATCTTTGTTGTGAGGGCATTTGAGTACCTTTATTGAGCTTGAACTTGCATTTGAAGCAAGTATTATGAACCTGAGTATCTTCGATAATGGTGAGTCACAATTTGAATCTTTGAGTGCACAGTTGATCATTGCATGAGTTAGTTGAACCTTGTTGTGTGCATTTATGTTTAGTCTTATGCAACACTATGTGAGACATCCTTTTTGAACTGTTGATCTTGAGTTTTACTTGAGGACAAGCAAAAGTTTAAGTTGGGGGTGTTGATGAGTCCGACATTTGGACTCATTTAAGGCTTTGTTTATATAGATTTAGTGTCCTCAAATGCTTAATTTGTACCATAAACTGATGATAAAGCCTTGATTTTCAGGTATATAGATTGACGAGCAAAGCAAGGAAACTAACTGGAAAAAAGGAACAAAACAAACTAAAGAACTGAAGAAAGGCGAGTCTGAGGATCGCCAAGAGCACTTGGCGTGTCGCCGAGTGACTACTTTAACTGCCTAAAGTTCTAGTGTGCCAGCCCTGAGGGAAGAAACCAAATAGGCGACAGAAAAGGGGCAGTCAGCAAATCGCCCAGAAGTTCCGCGATGCCAAGAGAGATTGCCCAAAGTTACAGGACTTGAGGATGCTGAGAGCCAAGGCAGAAAGGTGATAGAAGAGAGCAATGGGCGGTTCGCCAAGTGGTTCAGAGAACCCGACTTACCTCGCCTAATGGCCCTTCGTGGTTAATTTTTGGCAACTATAAATAGAATTTTGAATTGTAAATTGGGGAGTTCCTTTCAGCTTAGAATTTTTCTTAGAAGGCTAGAACAGTCTTAGAGAGTTTCTAAGTAGACTTGAAGACTTTTTGAGATTCAATTTGGAGATTTTGCAAGTGGGTTTCGAATTTTCTTCAAATTGAAGCATCGTAAAGGTTTAATTACTATTACCCAGTTGATGGCTGATCAATTCGGTAACCATTTTTACTCTTTTATGATGTTTGGATAAAACCCCAATTCTTGGGGTGTGATCATGTGATTACGGGTTGAATTAGTTTATGGGTGTTGTTAATTACTAGTTGAAATGTTATATTGAAGTGGGTTTAATCATTAGCTGAGGTTTAATTTATGAACTGTAGTTGCAAATTCAGTTCTAATTTTGTTTTCTTAGCTTGCTCGAGAGAGAGGCTTTAGAACCAAAGATTTTGATTAATGGTTTGTAGGTATTGGGTTGATTTGGGTTGATTTGGGTTGATTTGGGTTCAGCTCGAGAGAGTGAATCCTAAACCCAATCCTACCCATCTTGCTCGAGAGAGAAGATGTATTAAGGTTATGGGTTGTTCTTAATTCCTATGCTTGTTGATGTTTGAGGGAAATCACTTGAAGGGAATTAGTTGTTCGAGAGAAAACTATTTCAATTATAGTCTAGCCTACCCACTGATATTTAGCTATTTACTAGTAGTTTCAACTACCCATTTATCAAAATTTGCCTATAATCGATCACATCCCGAGAATTTCTCTCCTTATTATTATCTCAATTTGTTTGTGACTGCATTGTAGTTGATAATTGCAAACTAAAAAACCCCATCTGAAATTTAATGTCACCTCTTTAATTTGTTTCATGTCTTTTTTGATAATTTCTATTACTATATCTAGTTAGATCACATTTGTACTTCTTAATTGAACTTTGAACACGTACCGCTCCCTGTGGGATTTGACCCCAACTCATTTGTTGGGATTTATACTGCTTAATGATCATTTACACCTAGAATTGGATGAGTTATGCTTGAAACGTTAATCAAAATGGCGTCGCTGCCGGGGAGTGGTGTTGTTTAAAATTCTTTTACTGAAGTTGAATTGTGATCTTTGTAGTTATAGTTGAATCTACTTATTTTAGTTTTTGGTTTTGTGTTGCTTCTGTTAAACAGAGGAGGAGATGAGCGTTAACGGAAGTAATGGTAGCCAAGTGGGCCACCAAGACGACATTGGGAATCTCAATGATGTCAATGACCCAAACCATTTGGGTGGTGTTGGTGCCATTCGTTTACCTCCAACTGAAGGAAACATTGTTTTTCACATCACAAGCACAATACTTCAGCTCCTACAATTGAAAGGATTGTTTGGGGGGCTGGCTCATGAGGATCCCAATGAGCATATCAGGAACTTCGTGGATGTTTGTGGGCCGTTCTCATTTATGAACATATCGCAAGAATTGGTCCGTCTCAGTTTGTTCTCGTTCTCTTTGATGGGTGAAGCTATTAAATGGTTGGCTGAGTTACCAAGGGACTCTATCACCTCTTGGGATGAGCTGACCACAACATTTCAAGTGTGATTCTTTCCCCCATCGAAGATGATGACTCTAAGGGATGGCATCCAAGGTTTCAAACGCTTGGAAGGCGAGCCAATCCATGAGACATGGCTGAGATTTAAGAAGTTGGTGCTTCAGTGCCCAACTCATGGACTTCCTGATAATGTGCTGCTGCAATATTTCCATAGAAGCCTTGACTCGGTAAACAAAGGAGTGGCTGATCAACTTTCTCCGGGTGGTATAATGCAGCAGCCCTATGCAATAGCATAACAACTCCTTGATTTCATGACCAAGATCAACAGGGCATGGTACACTCGAGAAGACCAAGTCTCAACCTCTTACTTATAAAATGACAAAAAAGCAGATCAAAAAGGATCAAGAGAGAGACCAAAACATGGCAAAATGATGACCCTGCTGGATATCTTGGCTGAAAAATGTCATGGGTGCAGGCGCAATGAGTGTTAATGTTGTGGGTGTTGGTGGGGCAAACCCCAAAGAAGCACAATTTGAAGCGCTGTACAATGAGGAAGTGAACTTCCTAGCCAATCAAGGAGGAGTTTATCATGAAAACTACCCAAGACCGGGTGGAAATAAAGGATGGAATAGAGATGAGGGGTGGAGAGACCGTGACAGAGAATGGCGTAATTGTAATGCCACTTGGAAGGAAAGAGAGGGGGAGAAGGATAGGTATGTTCCTCCCCATGAGCATCAAAAACCCAAAGATTCTGAGGGTGGCCGGACAGAAGATATGCTTTCACGCATTCTCACCATAGTTGAAGGGTCCAACAAAGTGTTGAAAGAGGATGTCTCGACTCTCAATTAGACGGTGACCTCTTAGTCAGCCTCTATTAAGCAGCTGGAGACCCAAATGGGTAAAATTTCTTCACATCTGAATCTAAGACAACAAGGGGGGTTGCCTAGTGACACAATGGTAAACCCCAAAAATGAAGCTTGATTTGGTATCCTAGTCATGCCACGACGTTAAGTAAGGCGCTTCTTGGGAGGCAACCTAAGTTTTTAATTCTTCAAGTTTGATTCTGAATAACGGGTGTTGATGGTATAGGTTGAAAGGGTGAAAAGTGTTGGAAAAGAAGCAGTTTGGCGAGCCAAAAGTCTAGTCGGTGACCCGCCGACGAGGTCGACGAGCCTGACTTGGACCGCCGTTGGATCAACAAAACCTGATGTGGAAGTCTATAAAACTCGGCGGGCCAATTAATTAATCGGGGACTCGCCGAACAGGTCGGCGACCCTATTTTAGTCTGTTGTTTGGACCCCCAAATTGACTGAAGGGCCTGTAAAACTCGGCGAGGTAAATAACCACTCCGCGCATTGCCGAGTGGTTCGGCGTGGACGACTTACTCCGCTGAAAGGGCCTCGAACTGAAAGGTTTTAAAAGAACAAATGGTATAAAATTTAAAAATCTTTCAAATTCTCTCATTTCTAACCCCGTACACTCTCACCCGCACTTTATATTTTTCATATTTTTTCTATCTCACTTGCTTTTTGTGTGTGATCTCATGCCTGGATTTCGAATACATTACCGCCTAGCTTTTTAAAATTTACAATTCGGTATATAGGTTGGTTTTCCAAACCTCGTACTTTAGTTTAGTGGTTAAACTCAAATGCAATAGGTGAATGTGTATTAATATGTGTTGGGTAATTGTTTGAATGGTGTTTTATGTGTTGGATTGCCCGTATTGTGTTCGAATTGGTGCCTAAATGCTTAAAAAGATGATTTCCCGTGTTTTGTTGGATTAATTTGATTCTAAATTGTTGGGTAGCATTTGTATTACATTGGGTAAAGTATAAGTAGCCCCGAGTTGTGCCAAATTACGTAATTTTCCCGATGATGGAGCGTTTAACGCCATTCCTAAGAGAAAAAATCGTTAAATGACCAATTTTGGCCAAATAGGGGGAAGTCTGAGTACCCAGAAGGAATGGGTCGTATGGGTCTGAGTCTAATTGCATAATGTAGGCATTTGATTTTGATTTCGGGGGCTGTGGGTTTGATTTTGGGAAATGGGGTTGAAAACTGGCACGTTGGGCCGTTTGGCGAGCTGAGTCGAGCTGGCCGAGTGGTTCGGTGGTGCGCCAAAGTCCCCCTTTTATCGCCCTTAATTTCGTGATTTGGTTGAATTGATTCTGTAACTTTCGGCGGGAAGCCTGAGCTCGCCGAGTTCACTCGGCTACTCGCTGAAACGTTCCTTTGATCACCCTTTCTGCCCCCCTAACTCTTAAAATACACTGTAATATTCGGCAGGCTACTCTAAGCTCGCCGATTGGTGTCGGTGATTCACCGACGGGCCCTGAACATCTCCGACATGCCTTAATTCTGGAGAATTTTTAAGCTGATCCTTTCAGCGAGCCCGATCTGGCTCGCCTAAGCGATTTGGCGACTCGCCTACTGGTTCGGCGAGTCTTTCTGCAACTTGAATTCTGCAATTTTCTTGAACAATTTATAACATTTTTTTATTTGTTTTGTAGAAATGGCTAGGACCAATTTGGACGATAGTGGCATGCCGCCTCGCAAAAGGGCACGGGGAATTGTTATAAATGAAGGAGCAGCTGCTTCCACCATAACGAGCAAGAAAGCACCTCCGAAGGGAGGCAAAGGTAAGGGCAAGGCACCCATAAGTGAGAGACCGGAGCACAACTCTGGCAGTGATGGGGAATCCTTCGATTCTCAGGCCTCATTCTCTGAGCCTGAGGATAATCAATTGTTACAGACCCGGCGAGAAGAGATATAGGCAAAAGCTCATCAATAGCCGTCTAGGATTCCGGTGGCTACCCCTCCTGCTGCAGATACAGTGCTAGGTCCGGCACAGACGGTGGTTCCAGCGCCACCAGTTCAGGGTCCTCCTCCCCGGTTACTCAACCTGTTAAAAATTGAGGGATTTAGGACCATTCTAAAAGAGAAGAGGTTGTCCACGGATGGAGTAGTGGATAGATACTCGAATATGTGGAACACTCTATGGTTTCACCGATTTGAGATCTTCACCAGGCTCCATGGCCCATATATCCCCACATAGGTCTGAGAATTTTATGCTGCTAACAGTGACCTATTGCCCAGAGGAAAGAAGAAGGCCAATGCCTTCAGACCGGTAGAATCTGTGGTGGTCCGGGGGAGGACAGTCTGATGCGACAACTACGAGATAAACACAGTATTTGACAGAGCCACAGACATCTAGTACGCATACCAGAGCATGGTCACTTCAAAAACTCTAGATGACTTGAAGGGCTGGCTAGCTCCCCTTATTTCTGACACCACCCCTAAGTGGATTGAGGCGGGAACACCTATTGAAAAGAAGGATCTGAACATAGCAGCTCGTTACTGGTTTGGGTTCATCAGTAGCTCAATCATGCCGTCACAGAATGAGTCCATTCTCCGCCACCCAAAGGCGGCCTGTCTCGGATCCATCATCGCCAAGAAGCGGCTGAACTTGGGGATGATTATAGAGTAGGAGATGGCCATATGGTTCAAACAGCGCCAGACGTCCCTGCCATTCCCAGTGTTGATATCAGAGTTATGTCATCGGGCTGGAGCTCCTCATGACGAGAAGAGGGATATCGAGGTCACTCTCACATCTTCCACTGATATCTGGTGCGTAGAGGCCAAGTATACACGAAACAAGGCTGAGAGGAGGAGAGCAGCCCCGATGGATACATCCCCGGAGGTAGACATCGACTCATTACCTGCAGAGGCATCTTTGCCTACTCCGGCCTCCGGGCCAGGTACATCTATTTCCACTCCTTCCCAGGTCCCGACTTCTTCTGTTACCTCCCATACCCCTAGAGCTACTACTGGTTCCACTCCCGCCAGGCCTCCGATAACTCAGTACATGCTCCTCAAGATGGGGCACTTAGCCTATTCTGTAGGCCGAGGTACCCTGGATGATTGAGAGAGTTATCACTGCAGCACTGACACCTCTCCAGGCTTCCATTGATGCTCTCACAGCGAGAGTAGTGATTTGCAAGAGAGGACAGGGTGTGACGACTGAGGTTTCGGCTTTGAAAGCCGAGGTTTCTTAGCTTAGGAAGGATGTGGACCATTTGAGGTCCACAGACTTTACTTCACTATTTAGGACGGTGGAGATCCTAGATGATCCGAGTGCTAAGATTCCAACTTGTGCTGAGGTACCTCCGGCTACCACCAGAGATGATATTAGGGAGGATGTTGCTGATGCTGAGTCTGATGCCGAGACTGATGAGGAGCAGCTTGAGGAGCGAGATGCTACTATTTATGAGGATCTAGCCAACCTAGAGGGTGCCATGTTCGAGACAGCCCGACAAGCCTCTTTGAGAGACACTACTATGGCTGGGGCTAGTGCATTTACTGCAGACGCTCCACTGGGCACTGATGCCCATCCTCAGAGTGTTACCCCGGGCATTGATGCCCCAACAGATGGAGTGAGTGAGTAAACATGATCATCTTTACCTCCCTCTCTGTTGTTTTATTGATTATCTATGTTTTTTTTGCATTTGAGGACAACTGATTTTCTTTTGTGGGTGGGGTGAGGTATTTCCATACCTATCTCTTGTGATTCTTTTTTGTTTGTGAATATTGGGGTTTTTTGACCTATAACTGTGTTTTGATCTTGAATTTGTGTGCATGTTTTAGCTTGTTGCCCTTGTATGAATGCAATGGTTTTTAAACATATTTTAATTTGCCACCTCTTTTGTGTGATTGTGGTTGTTCTTGTGTGAATTTGAGTATCAGATTTGATCAATACCGATGACTTGAATAGTGCTCTTAATTGAACGAAATGATTGTGCGGCTACGATGAGGCCAATGAAGTTGCATAGAAAATGTGTGAACTTTTAGCATCTCGTTGTGACTAGTCGGTTATCGAATGAGTCTCTTGTGATGAACATTGCACACTAGCTAGAAAGTGTGGAGTCTTATTTGATATTGGTGCCAATGCCTTGTGTGATGAGAATACTTTGAACAATGTGTAATGACACCTAGAATTTGCCCCGTTGGTCCGGTTGACTAAGTGATGCAAGCACTTGAAATGATCTTAGGCAACAAATTTTGAAGAGTGAAATAATTTGACAATATACCTCTTTTGTGGCCAACCTTGTGAGATGTGTGAACCTTGCTTGAACCATTTTGAGTCTTATCCTCTTTCTTGGAAGAAACTTGAACAATTATAACCTCTCTTTATTCCATTCACCCATAACTTTCATGAAGTGTGGTTTGTTGAAAAGCCAACTTAGGCCAAAAGCCTAACTTGGGGGTGTGGTGAAAAGAGAAGGAAAGTCAAGAAGTGTAAAAAAATCCCTCTTTGAGTAATGTTTTGAAAAAGATGGAACCCCTCCATGTAATAAAAAAAGAGAAAAAGAAAAGAAATGAGAAAAGAAGCAAAGAAAAAGAATGAAAAAGTTATGAAATAAAGTGGCGAAATTTGCAAAAGAAATGGGGTATCTGATAGTTCATATGAAGTTGAATAATGGGGTGGATTGTGAGCATTTTTGAAATGTTAAAGAAAAAAGAGGAAAGTGATGTTCAAACCATACATCATGAAGGTAGAAGCCACTGATCCTAAATGACCATACCTTGACACTCAGCCCCGTTACAAGCCGAGAAAAGACCTTTGTGATCTTGAGTGAGCTGAAACAAATGTTGATTGGAAAATAAGGGCAAACCTATGGGTGAAGTCATGCATGTGTTCATCTTTGTGAGCGTGAGAGTTGTATGTGATTTCGAAACATTAACATTTTTGAGAAATTGTGTGTGAATTCCTCTCCTTATTTGCCTATAATCGATCACATTTCGAGAATTCCTCTCCTTATTGTTATCTCAATTTGTTTGTGACTGCATTGTAGTTGATAATTGCAAACCAAAAACCCCCATCTGACATTAACCAAAAACCCCCATCTGACATTTAATGTCACCCCTTTAATTTGTTTAATGTCTTTTTCGATAATTTCTATTCCTATATCTAGTTAGATCACATTTGTACTTCTTAATTGAACTTTGAACACGTACCGCTCCCTGTGGGATTCAACCCCAACTCATTTTTTGGGTTTTATACTGCTTAACGATCATATACACCTAGAATTGAATGAGGTGTGCTTGAAACGTTAATCATGTTACAAAGTGGTTGGTCAAAAGGTCATAGGTTCATCTTTCAAGCCAAGTCAAATTTAGGATTTTGCCTTGAAATACATTTTTGGGCAAGTTCTAGATAACATGAACATACAAGAAAGAATCAAATCATTTCCGCACAAGGCATTATGATCCAACAAAATCTCAGCCTAGTCTCAAAATCAATTAAATCGAATAATTTTTGACAAAATATACCAGGGAGATCCCGCTTGTAAATTATAAATCCAAATAAAAAATGTACAAACCATACAAGAGATTAATTTTCAATTCACTTGTACCATTTTTGAAATCATTTTAAAACTTCCTTTGCCAATTAAAAAAAAATCGGTGGTCCCTCTTGCAAGAGGTGTGACACTAGACTCAAATTAAAACTAAAATTTAGTATTATCCCTTAAGAAAGTCACCTCTCAATCTATCATATAAAACGCCAATCCAAACTGATACAAAAAAACTCAAGAACAAAATACATTAAATAAAAGAAAAAATAAAAATATTTTGCTCCTTGAAAAATAACCGCGACATAAAGAAAAACCTTGGAGTTTATTCAACTAACTACTATTACAAAGGCGAATTTAATCTTGACTCATGTGCCATCAATTCATTGAGAGAACAAGGTCTTACTAAAAGGCACTAAGTGCAAATTTTAGGCAAGCACATATAGTAAAATAATATAGACATGTAAGATCAACCTGGCTAACAATCAAGAAAAATATATAAAACATGCCTAACAAGGCATAATTTAACATTCTTAAAGAAAAGGTAAAATCAATTCTCACACAGTCACAAAAATTAAAAATTAACACATAACAACTAAATTAACACACAAATAACCTCACACGACCCTCATACTTAAAGTTAGCATTGTCCCCAATGCTCTTTTAATAAAATAAGAAGGGGGGAAATAGTTTGTTGATCACTCAACCTCTTTTTCTTTATAACTTGCCTCAATTTCATCATATGTTTCATCATCACGATGCTTGAACGACACACTAGACTCCGTTTTATCTCCTTGCGAGTAGGTCGTCCTCAGGGATGCCTCCATGGCTTGTTACATCTCTGTTGTATCCTCATTATCTCCCTCATCTGTGATCCCTATACTCTACATCAAAGCAACTATTGTTCCAAGAGTATTTTTCAGAGCGTTCATTACCTCATCTAACATAGTCATTTCAGTACCCTGTATCAGAGCTTTCCCCTTTAAGTCCCTTATGTCAGTTTTCAAAATAGTTACAAACCTTTCTACCACATCAACCTATTTGCAAAAGTTGTCTTCACTGTTGCCAAGCTTGTTATTGCTCTCTTTGTCGCAGCCATGAGCATGCCTGGTAGAGATTTTGCAAGGCCTTTCAGGTGGTGGTCATTAGAATAAGTTACTTTCATCAGTGTGTGGTAGGAACTTTGGTTGGATGATGGCTGAGATGAAGGTCCTCCCAGAGTAGTGTCTTCTCTCATTGTTGCATTTCCCGGTTCTCCGGGAGTTGGTGCATCTGAAGTATCATAAGGAGAGGATTGGTTTCCTAACATCTTTAATTTACATTTTTTTATCTTTGGTGCCTTGACATCTGTCTTGTGATCCACATAAATCACTCAATAGTGGGGGAAGCAACATCCAAGGGTAGGTACCTCACATGGGCATGAGCACACAATTATCTAATTAGAATTGGGAAGGCCATAGAGAGGGTTTCTCGCCATGCCTTTCTTTGTATTTGTGTCGCAACTATTTCCCCATAGTTGATATGAACCCCCTCATTAAACAAGTGATGAGTATGGAAGATTCATTATGGACTCTTTGGTCATTTTTTGAGGGCATGAGTCGCGCAAACACAAATTCTAGTCAGAGTTTGGCTTCAAATTACAAGTCTTGGTGAGTTATTATACCTCTCATGGTAGCCCAAGTTGGTTGGCCCACAATAATAGTGTTGGCAACCCATTGAAGTTGACTGCTTTTGGTGGAAATTTTCTCAGCAAATGCAGACCATTTCCTTATCTTTTCATCCTAAAAGAGAGAGTTGATCATCTCTGGTGTGATGTCGACCTCCACACCCTCACAAGAACTGAAGGAAGATTTGGAAATTTTTCTATTGTCCCATGAAGGCCTATCGACTCCTGCCTTGCCTGATATGAGGCATAAAATTCTATGAAAAACTCTGGGAAGAAGTCTCCCGGGGTGTCTGCAAGGGGCATCCACTTTCTGCAGTGAACTGTTGCACGATATTAGGGAATTCCTCCCCCAACCCAGCTATGTTGAAACTCTTCTCTTGGGTGAAGGTGTGGTTACTTTTGTAGAGAGTATACTTATCTTTCATCTCCTCAACTTAGAATCGAATGTGCTTTACTTCATTGGTTGTATTGCGATGAGCTTTTTCCTTTCCCTTACCTTTGATTTTTTTCCTTTACCATTGGAAGAAGAGGGTTGATGGTCCTTCTAGTTTGATTGCCTCTTTCAAGAAGTCATTGTCTACAAAAGAAATTGTAAAATAATAGGAATATAAAAAAGAATTCAGTATTGATGTTCAAGGTGAGGCCAGCTTTGATCGGCGGCTCCACAGATGTGAGATTGTAAACCGCTAGTTTAATTGCTCCTCTACTCAGAAAGCTGGCAACCATTTGGGCAGACATGCGTTACACTGACATTTTACCAATGGAGACCTACGGCTTGCAAGTGAAACATCGGCCAAAGGTTGAGGAATAGTAAATTTTCTTGCCTTACCAGTGTTGCACCTGCAAAATGCAGGGCAACTATTGTGAAGCACAGGTACTTCAGAGTCGCCAACGTGACCAAAATTGGTCTGAATTCAACCCAACAATTCATAAATCAATACCATTGAATACTTAGACTTACCCAAAGGATTCACAAGGCAATTTCATACAACTTTTGATGATTTCTTAAAAAGGATGTCAACCCGTCTATTACTGGGAATCTTCAATCACAAATTCAGGTAATTTAAATAATTTAAGAAATATTATTCTCAATTTCATCCTCACCACAAGATCAAAATAGTCATATCATATCAACAATACATAGCAATGGTACTCATTCATAAAATTCATAAAACTGAAGATTAATCGATTCCGGGCCAAAACATGAAATTTAAAACTGATTTCATGAACATGGATGCATAGGAAATCATGAGATAGATTAAACGCATAAATCTGAAAGAGTACAGAGGAGGAACTAATACCTCAAACTGAAACTAGATGAAAGGGAAAGATATGGGGGTACTTGGATATCATATCGGCTTCGGCCTCCCAAGTAGACCCTCAACTAACTTATTACTCCAAAGAACTTTCACGAAAGCAACTTTTTTTGTTCCTCAACTTCTGGACTTGCGGTCTAAAATCTCAACTGGAACCCCTTCATAGGAGAGACTTTCTTTCACGCCAACACTCTCTAATGACACTAGTAAAGTAGGACCACCAAGACACTTCTTCAACAAGGAAACATGAAATACGGGATGCAGTGATGCTAAATCTGAAGGCAAATCTAATTCATAAGCCACATTATTGAAACGTCTCAAAATCTGATATGGGCCTAAGTAACAGGGATTGAGTTTCTCTATCTTTCCCAATCTCATCAAACCCTTCATAGGTGAGATTTTTAAATAAACTCAATCATCAACAGTGAATTCTAAATCTCTCTTTCTCACATCCACATAAGATTTCTATGGACTCTGAGTCGTTCTCAATCATCATACTTTCTCCATCACCTCATGAACTAACTTTGTCCCTATCAAACAGACCTTACCAACTTTGAACCAACCAATAGGAGATCTACACTTCTTACCATAGAGAGCCTCAAAAGAAGTCATCTGAATACTTGAGTGATAACTATTATTATAAGAAAACTCAATCAAAGGAAAGTGATCATCCTAATTACCTTTAAAGTCAATCACAAAAGCTATTAACATATCTTCCAAAGTATGAATAGTCTGTTCAGCCTGACCATCAGTCTGCAGGTGAAAAGTTGTGCTATGCTTAAATTGAGTACCAAGTCCTTTCAGAAAAGATCTCAAAAACTCAGAAGTGAATTGGGTACCTCTGTCTGAAATGATGGATAAAGGCACTCTATGGAACTTAACCATCTCCCGAATATAGAACCTAGCATAATCTTCAGTTGAATACGATGTATTTAAGGGAAGAAAATGCACAGCCTTAGTCATTCCGTCTACAATAATCTAAATAGAATCATGTTGTCGACGAGTGCGAGGTGAACCCATAATAAAGTCCACATTCAAATCTTCCCACTTCCAAGTAGGAATGTTAATATCTTAAGTCATACCTTACGGTTTTTTATGCTCAACTTTCACTTGTTGGTAATTTGGACACTTAGCCACAAATTCCGCAATATCCTTTTCATCTCATTCCACCAATAGACTTCTTGTAGATTACGATACATCTTAGTGGATCCCTTGTGAATAAAATACCGATAACTGTGAGCTTCTAATAATAATTGTTGCCTAAAATCAACAATATTTGGAACACACAAATGACCTTGGTATCGAAGCACGTATTCTCCCTCTTGGAAGAAAGTCTCAATAGCTTTTTCTAAAACTAATTTCTTCAATTCAATTAAATTTGGATCAATATCTTTATTTGCCTTAACATCCGACACAAGAGACGATTCTGAACCATTTTGCACAATAACACCACCATCCTCTAAATCAACCAAACAAACTCCCAAATAGGAAAATATATGAACATCACGAACCAACTTCTTCTTATCATCCTCAATGTGAGCAACACTATGCCTGGACAACCTGCTAAAAGCATCGTCTACCATATTTGCCTTACCCAGATGGTAAAGAATGCTCATATCATAATACTTCAACAATTCAAGTCACATCATTTGGTGAAGATTCAATTTTTTTTGGTTAAACACATCCACATGAACACCATAGAAATAGTGTCTTCATATCTTCAAGGCAAACATCACCGCCGCCAACTCCAAATCATGAATCGGATAATTCTTCTCATGAACGTTGAGTTGCCTAGAAGAATATGCTATCACCTTACCATATTGTATTAAAACTCAACCAAGAACAGTTCTCGAGGCATCTTAATACACAACAAAATCATTGGATCCTTCTGGTAAAGTCAACACTAGGGCTAAAGTAAGTTGAGTCTTCAACTCTTCTCACAAGCTTCATACCACTAAAATTTAACCTTTTTCAAAGTCAATGTAGTCAAAGGAAAATCAATAGAGGAAAATCCTTCCACAAACCATATGTACTAACCGGCTAAACCCACGAAACTCTGAATATCTAAGGGAAAACGAGGTCTAGGACAGTTCGTAATTGCCTCGATCTTCTTAAGATCAACTTGAATACCTTCTCTGGAGACAATATGGCCACTGAATGCAACCGACCTCAACAAAATTCACACTTGTTAAACTTAGCAACAGCTGACGATCTTTGAAAACTTGCAAGACAATCCTCAAATGATCGGCATGCTCATTCTCACTAAGAGAATAGATCAAGATGTCATCAATGAATACAATAATGAACATGTCTAAATATTTCTTGAATATCTTGTTGATCAAGTCCATAAATGTTGTAGGAGCATTCATTAGTCCAAAAGACATAACTAAGAATTCATAATGACCATACCGAGTACTGAAGTGTGTCTTCGAAATGTCATATTCTCTCATTTTAAGTTGATGATAACCTGACCTGAGGTCAATATTATAGAAGAGACTAGCACCCTAAAGCTGATCGAACAAATAATCAATCCTTTGTTCCTTTGGATGAGATACTTATTCTTGATTTGTGACTTTGTTCAATTGTCAATAGCCAATACACATTATGAGGGAACCATCTTTCTTACGAACAAAGAGAACTGGAGCACCCTATGGAGAAATACTCGGTCTAGTGAAACCCTTATTCAAAAGGTCCTTTAACTGATCTTTCAACTCCTTGAGTTCGGTTAGAGTCATTATATAAGGAGACATATAGATAGGCTCGATATCTGGAATGTAACACCTCAAAAATTGAAAATTCAAATTGGAAAGGAAAAGTTTAGCTTTTGGCACTGGTACTGTGATCTACGAGTCCTATCTACAGACCGTAGGAAGTTCTACGGGCCATATAAGGGAAGTCGTAAAACTTGAGTTGAGTTTTATGGATTTAAAGTTTCTGAAGTTTGACCTATGGGTGAACAAGACAAATCGTAGGATATTTTATAGGTCATAGGACTGATCTATAGAGTCTATTCAGATAAATGGTTTGAGAACTCAGGTATACAAAAGATTTTGACGAGTCGTAGAGCTTTTTACGGGTTTTAGGAGGTACTCGTAGAAGTGATCCAGACTTAGTGAAATTTTGGGCTTGAACTTGGGTTCTATGGACCGTAGAAAGGTCGACAGACCATAAAATAGTTCCATGAAAGTTGAATGGATTTTTAGGCCCCCATAAGTAATTCTATGGTTGACAAGTACGATCTGTAGAAAGTCTTATGGACCGTAGGTCGGAACCGTAGGTCACTCTGGAAGATTTTAAATAAGGGTATTTTGGTCTTTTTCTACCCAACTAACCCCTAAACTATGTTGTGTTGGACCTATAACTACCCCTATAACTGTTTTAACCCATCAAAACCCAACCCTATTCTCTCATTCACTTAATTCTAAAAAATCTCTCAAGTCTTCTTCCCCAAATTCTCTCTCAAGCTCTCAAGGTTGAAGTTAGAGTTTCAAGCTTCAAAGTTTTATTCTCCATTGCTTTTGGGCTTTGATTATCAAGGTATGTGAAAATTCACCAATGAATTCCTTTCCTCCATTGGGTCCCAAAAGAATCTCAAATTCCTAAATTGATTTCACCCAATTTCATTAGGGTTTCATGGAAATCTCCTTGGATCTTATTGATTGTGATTCAATTGTCTATTTTCAATCTTATTATGCATGATTTGATTCAATTATATGGTTTTCAATTGATTTCATATAGACCTATGTTTTTTACTTGATTATGAATTGGGGAAGATGAATGTGGATGGGATTTGGGAAAGATGAATATGGATGAGATTTGGGAATTTGAGTGAATGAGATAGTTTGGATAATTTTAGGGGTAGAAGGGTAGTTATAGGACTTAAAATTAAGGTTAAAACAACATAGTATAGGTATTAAATGCATAGAAAAATATCCAAATACCCTTAAGAAATAACTGTCGGAGGACCCTACAGTTCGGACCTACGGGCGGTAGAAATTCCTACGGACCGTACTGGTCAACCGTAGGTCGAGTTACTAGGGCCTAAAATTGGACAACTTTCTACGACACCATTCTACGGATCGTCGAACTTCCTATGGTCCGTAGACCCCATCTGTAAACCTCACTTTGAACAATTTTTACTAAGTTTGGAATACTCCCATGGAACCCATTTACAACTCATCTAAATTTCTACGGCTTGTCCTATTCATTTGTAAGTCAAACTTCAAAAACTTAAAATCTTAAAAACTCAACTCCAAGTCTACAACTCCTTCCTACAGACCGTCGAACTTCCTACGGTCGGCAAAAAGGACTCGTAGTCACTATTTCAGTGCCAAAAATCAGAATTTTCCCTTTCCTTTCAATTTTTGAGGTGTTACATCATGTACATCATGCTTAAAGTTCTCATATAATCCTTCCTATGTTTTTATTCATCTCCCCTTACTTAGTACATTCAATTTACTAATGCATACTTATGCCTATAATATTTTATAATATAGGGTCTGACGCTTCTCCTCCTAGACGTGCTTAGATCGGGATTACTTAGCTTGACTACTTGGATTGATAAGTCCTCATGATCCGAGGACCACACCTTTGATGTTTTAGTATTTTAGTTGTCTTTTGTTTCATACTTATATGTGGTGTATGGGTTACGTCCCAACCACTCTTATAATGTTAGAACGGCTATGTCAGATACAGTTTAGTATTCCACACTTACGATCAGATTCGTTATATGATATGAGACTTTTATTGCATATTCTCTCTTGTTGTATTTCTTTTACATCATGCTTATGTCAAGTGGATTGTTTAGGGCCTCTTTGGGTCTTATTTGACATGTCACATCTAAGTGTACTTCAGATCGTGACATGGAAGTAGGTCGATTCTAAAGTTGATTTCCCTTGTGGGAGGAACTCTAGGAAGATCATCTAGAAATACTTTCGGAAACATATCAACAATAAAAAATGACTCAAGAGTAAGGGTTTCAGAATTCGTATCCCTAACTCAAACTAGATGATAGATGCAACCCTTAGAAATCATCTTTTTGGCCTTAAGGCGTGAGATAAACTGACTTATAAGTGCTAAATTACTACCTTTTCACTCTATGTTTGGTTCATTTGGAAACTGAAACCTAACCATTCGGATTATACAATCAATAAGTCTGAAAACATTATAATGCAATGACCAAATAAGCATAATATAAATCTGATCATATGATTTCATAAAACATAGTACAAGGTCATGCATTCTTATCATCATACTCATAACATAAGTCTTTGAGGAAGTCATAAATCTTTGTGGGAGATGCCGTTAACCGACATAAATCATGTGATCTATAGCATAGAGTTAAGTGTATTGCTCTCACATCGATAAGATAGTATTCTTCTTGTTAAGGTAAGGACCATAATCATAAGCTTATGTAGATCCACTAGCTAATGTCCAATCGGGACATAACCTACGGGGGCACATAGTTCTGGGACCTCAGTAATTACCACTAGTCCAACTCGATGCTAAGTAAACTCCCAATAGAAAACATGCATAGTCATACTCATATTCATAATCTTTGAAATGTTAAGAATTTGATAATAACAATTCAATCATGAAAATCTCATAAGAATAACTCTTTTAAAATCATGATTTCATAACATATTCATAAAAATCACTTTAATTAATCGAAAGCATCTAAATCATGGTAGTTTTTCATAATAAGAAGTACTTCAATCAGAAGTATCTAAATCATGTCATTCATTCATAATGGGAAGTACTTCAATTGGAAGCTTCATATTTTCATAAAACTGATTGATTCATTATTCAAAATCATCCTTGATTTATAAAATCTTTCATAGCATAATGCATGCATATCATCATAACTTGAATTCATATCATAAAATACTTGCATGACATGGATTCATGAAAATATCATTGAAAACATTGAAATATGATCAAACCATGCATAACAGTATTCAGATCTTAATGCAACATCTTAATAATCTTAATGAAAATAAATGTGACCTTAATACCTCCATAATGGATAATAGTAACGGCTTCTCAAATGTGTATTCCAGTGTCCTAAGAGTATATCGATATAAATTAATCTGCTTTGAAGGTATGATAGTTAGTATTGGTATTCCCGTGGACTATAAATAGAAAATTTTACCATGGAAGCGCAATGAAACTATTGATCGGCAAAAATATAAAAACTACATAACACATACGGAGTTAAAACTCATTATAAATTTGTATGAAATATCATCACCCACCTAAAAATCTTTCAGTATCAAATACACACAATTGTTTGCTACCTTTATTGTGTTCAGTGCATGACACAATAACAAGCAAAACATATACGGATAAAATTTACAAATATATTAACCAAAATTTCTCAATATAATAAATATGAAGAAATCAAACAATATTTCAAACTTTGAATCCTAAAAGTAAATTCAAGTCGCACCTTCAATTTTTTAAAGAATTCGGCAATAATCAAAAGTTCTTATCTCCTAGTTTGATCAGAGTTTGCTCCAAGTCTTATTCTTTTCCATTTATAGTTGATTCAAATAATCATGAATTTTTTTGAATTGATTTACAATTTACATTAAGATCAACCTCTTGATATCTAAAAGTGGAAGACTTTCATGTTCACTTGGACACAATCATGGTTTCAAATGATTCATATTATGAGGGTGACAACAATTTATATTTTGAATTGGACTCTGGATAATGAAATACTTTTACATTAAAAAAGGCGAAATGGTCTGATGGACCCTTATAATTGTATACGTTTGTATTCTGAACCCTCCTACTCAACACTTTGTTAACTAAACCCTTAAACTCGTTAAAACACTATATTTTAAACCACTTTCTCATGAGATCATTGTGTGTGTAATCCAACCTCTTACACATGTAATTCCATGTCATTTTTCAATGACACATAAGAAATTAAATATTAAGAAAATAAAAAAAATCAAATATTTATCTTTTGTAAATTTTTAAATAGTCATGTTCTTCAACTTCATATATGCTCACAATTTGAGCACCAAATTCATGTCAAATAGATGAAATTCTTCTTTATTTGACTTGAAATTTCAACTACAAGTTCAGTAACACAAATCCAACGAGCCTCAATCACAAATTTGAATTAATTTCACAAATTCATAAGACCCATTTGTTGTTCTTCAAGCTTTCTCAAGCTTACGGAGTTTTTAACTTTTTCAATACCCTTTACGTTAATGTATATCATACCTCCTCTTTGAATCTAACTAACACAAACAATGGTTTCAACTTTTAAAATAAAAAACACTAAGATTTTAGAAAAATTGGGGCTGAAAAAATAAAGTAATGGCGGGGTTTTGATTTGTTGCAAAGAGGAGAGTGGGTTGAAGAAGAAAAAGAAAGTGCATGGCGGGTGATTTCGAAGAAAAAAAAGGGTGTGGTGGGTGTTTTTGTTGAAGAAAAAGAGAAAAAAAAAATTAGGGTTAGGGGTGGGAAGAGTGTTGGAGAAGAAGATAAATGGGGGGGGAGGGTTAATGAAGAAATAAGTTTTTTTTTGTAAAAAAAAAAATATTTCTAAATAAAATATAGTGTATTTACGCTCTTGGAAGCAAGTGTATTCACACATTTTTCCAACTCAACAATATTTATGCCACATCGATTTGGTCAATGGTCAGAGGAGTTTCAAAAATTGTGTTTTAATAAGTTTAAGGATCCAGTAAATAAACTATAGAGTGAAAGGGTTTAGAATACAAACGCATACAAGTATAAGGGTCTATCAGATCATTTCGCCTAAAAAAAATGAAGAAGTTGGTAAGTTTTCCATAATTTCTTTTAATGACTTTAGGTGAAATATTAAACATTAAAAAAATACATAAAGTCACCATTAAACTAGTACCTATTTTTTAAGAAGATACCTAAACTTTGCGGGGGTCTTATGACCCCCCTAAGCAATTTTATATTGGTATTAATATACCATTTATGGCCACCTGACAGTAAAAGTGTAGCTCACTCTCTCAAGGAGAGTGGGAAAAATGAACTAAGATATTTTTTATTTTCTTCTCTTTTTATTATACTCTCATTTTTATATTCCTTTCCTGTTTTTCAAATTTTATTTTCTATTCAATTTTTTGTTTCTTCGTCCTTCTTCGACGATATTGATAGTTATTTTCATTGTCGTATTTGATTTATTTTAATAGGAATGATGAGAAGGTAATAAAAAATAACAAGAAAAAACAAAGAGGGAGATGGTTACTCTTGACCACCATTTTTCGGGTGAAAAAGCATTTTTCGACGATAAAGATATGCTTGTGGACTGTGTTGGTAATAGACTTCGTCGTTGGTGTTTAATTTTTTTTTTTAATAAAGATGATGAAAAGATAATAAAAGTCAAAGAAAAAATGGAAAGGACTGCTAGTCACCATTTTATTCGGTGAAAAAATATTTTTCGACGACAAAAAATGACATTTTTCCTCCACTTCTATGGTCCCATCCAGAACAGTATTAATTGATGTGAGCTTGAAATAATCACAAATTATATTTCATAACAATGGAACTCATCTTGTTTAATCGTCTGTCACTTTTCCTTTTCTTTTTCTTTTTGTGTTGGAGAGGATTAGGGAAAGGGAAGAAGCAGGTGGGGCGGGGAGAGGAGGATTTTGGATTTATTTTTTTCTTTTACAAAAAGTTAGTCTTTTTCTATTTTTATTTTTTAAATTTATGATATTTTAATACGTGGCAATCAAGGATTGGTGTGTGACATCACTTCCTTTCTTAAAAGTGGGGCAGATCAAAAAATGAGGCAATAGTATTATTTTCAGGGGGTCATAGGACGCCGTAAAGTGTATGTGTCTTTTAAAAAAATAGGTACTAATTTAATTGGGACTAGAGAAAATACATAATTATCTCATTCAACTATGACACTTTTTTTAAATAGACACTTAAAATTTATAAGGTTCCTAGTACCCCGCTGAACAATTTACAAGTGATATATATATATCTCATTTTTCAGTCAATTATAAGAAAGAAGGTGCAAGCACGCACCAATTATTGCTTGCCATGTGTCAATTTTTACCTAATTTCCTAATCTTTATTTTTGTTTATGTTTTTTTTCTTATTTTCTTAGTTTTAATTCTTTAATTTCCTTTTCTTCATCAATTCTGGATTGTATTTGGAAAAACGGAAATTCTCTCTTCAGGCTTAGATGAGATAATTTTTACTTGGCTGAACATAATTTCAGTCCCGTAATTGATTAGAGGTCACTTGAAATCGTTCTTTCTTCGACGTCGCCATCATTTTTCCAGTGCTTCTCACCCACGCGAGCTAAGGAGGAGAAGAAATCTAAGGATGAAACAGGAAGGAGAAGAAGAGAAAATTAACTGTAAAATAAAAGATTATCTATATATTTAATAAAGAATATTGCAAAAAAAAAAAGTTTAATCTTTTTTTTTTTCATTTTCACGCTCTGAAGGTGAGTGATATACACACTCTGTATTAAATGCTGAAAATGGTTCAATAATTTCACATTAAACTAGTTTAGGGGTGTATTAGGACCTCGCAAAGTTTGAGTATCTTTTTTTTAGAAAAAAGGCCTTACTTTAATGGGGTAATTATGTACTTTTCTCTTTCTACTAACCCTTTCTTTATTAAACTACTTAATTATGTATCACAATAATCTTTCTTAAACTCATACGAACTTACTGAAAGTATGAATTTTTGGTATCCATAATATTTGGATACCCAACATTCTACACCAATATGAAAGGAAAACATTAATTCTAAACCTAAACAAATTCTAATCCTTTAATTAGGAATACTAATCATTAAAATATGGAAGGAATATTAAATTACATTAACCAAATAAAATTAAATAATAATTTGAGGAAAATGGTGAAAAGATTATTGTCTAAAGCGAAGTCTTTTAATGAATGGCAAAATGTTCAAACGAACGTTTATGCTTTTAATATAGTATAGATAGATATAAGATTAACAAATTTGAGCACGAGTACAACATATGATAATTAATTGATGAAATCATCAGTGTCATGCTTGCACACTGGTCGCTGATTAGACAGCTAACATATAGAACAACTGCCAAACGTCAACAAAACTGAGCAAAGGTTTCTTTTGTGTTCTCTGTCTCTTCCCTTCTTTTGTATCTTTGCCTGTAAGATACCAAGAGGTCATAAATCTTTATTCAAGAAACTTTAACAGTGGCTGGAGTCTAATAAATCAAAGATTTCCGTCAGATCTTACCTTCATTCTTGGCAAAAGGTAAAATCCATCTCCTTGAGATTTATGAATTATGTGATACAATGGTGTGTGAAAAAAAAAATCAAAGTTGCTTGTTGTGACAAGGAGCAAAACAAAACTACATCTCCGGGCATAAGGACCAGAATGAATGAGATGGCGAACTCAGCCTACTGCTGGATAATTTGTCTCCAAAAGCAACTTAAATATTCTATACTATAGCTGTCAAAATGCCAAATCATATATTTGCTTGTACTCATCCACAAAGTGTACATCAAGGCCTTCCTTGACATTAGGAGCAAGCTCGTCAAAATCTCTTCGATTAGCTGAAGGGAATATTATAGTTTTCACATCACTTCGCCGTGCTGCTATGGCTTTCTCCTTGACCTAATATTGAACCAAAAAGGTAAAGTTTTTGTAAATCCAGCGCACTTCATAAGATGTACCCAACTCTCATGAATCCTCTTAATGATGGTCAAAATGAAAAGACCACTCTTGTGTTTACACACATGCATGTAAACATATAGACACGGGAAAATAATCAAGCAAAAAGACCATAAAAGACAAAAAATCAATGAAAAATAGAAAGAATAAGAATTGTTAACATACCCCGCCGATAGGAAGAATTTTTCCAGTTAGCGTGACTTCCCCGGTCATTGCCAGGTAAGGTTTAACAGGCTTTTTCATGGCAAGAGACAACAAGGATGTTATCATGGTACAACCAGCACTGGGGCCATCCTTAGGGGTAGAACCCGCAGGAACATGAAGATGAAGCTTACTATTTGCAAAGAAGTGGTTATCAGGCTCCTTCTCCTGCAAAATGATCCTGGAAACCGTATGGGCAATTTGGGCACTTTCTTTCATAACGTCGCCTAGTTGTCCTGTTACATTGAGAGCCCCTTTTCCTTCTCCTTGCTCCACCAAAGACGTTTCGATATAGAGTGTTGAGCCACCCATTGAAGTCCAAGCAAGACCCATCACAACTCCAACTGGGGTCTGATCATATATGCGCTCAGCATGGAAAATAGGTTTGCCAACATAATCAGCTAGGTTTGGTGAGTCCACAACCACTTTTTCTATTGTTTTACTTGCTTCACTTTCTGTAACTTTCTCAACTTCCTGAGTTTCCAGTTAAGATCACAACCCCGTAACCAAAAGTCAGTTGCACAAATACAATGATCATTAAATAATTGAAAACATAGATTATGTAAACCCCAAGTATAAATCATGCAACATAAGAAAAAATAAATTACGTTATTCACTAGCAGCTTAATTTCCAGAATTCTAGAAAATTTTCTAAGCACAGACAAATATGAGGGGAAATATAACATCAAACATATCAAAGTATGTGTGTGCGCGACCTATTTTATATTGAAACAAACAACTTTAAGCAAAGATATCCAAACATTTTGGCCCAACTTACTAAAATGAATTTGACTATCAAATATAATTAGTCAGATTAAAGTAACCTCTCCATCCCCAAAGAATTTGCTTTTAAACCACTAATCTGATTACAGTGTATGATATTAAGAGGGTGTTTGGATTGGCTTTTTTAAAGTAGCTTATAAGCCATAAGTTGGTCATACCCAACTTTTGGCTTTTAACTTATTTTTGTACTTTTTTTACCTAAAAGTAGGTGCTTAAAACACTTTTTGTCTTTCCCAAACACCTCCAAAAACAAAAAGGAGCTTAAAAGCCAAAAACTACTTGAAATAAGCCCATCCAAACACCCTCTAAATGCAAATCATGCATAGATACAAATGACTACCAAATGCTTTCCTTGCTGGCTTGGTGTTATATAATTGTCAGATAAGTGACCTCTTACATTGCATCTATTAACCAACATTTAATCAAACATGACACAATAAGACAAGGTATAAAAGACACGTCTTCTGTGCATACAAAACTAACCTATATACCTTAAGCATAGATGAAAGCAGTCAAATACATTGTATCATGCATAATTGCAACTGGCAAGAATCACCTGTAGTACAACAATTAGCATTAAATAATGCCTTTTAATATTTTCCATTTACCTGTAAATGAGTATCTTCATCAGTAGACTTCTGCATTTGGTTTACTGGTGCTTCCAGAGCTTCAGCAACATTTTCTGAGGGCTTGTCATCATTGCTACCATCTACAGACTTAGCTCCAGCCTGAGTTTCTTCCTTAGACTTGATTTCGTCTGATATATGGACAGATTCTGCTTTTACCTCATTTACCCCTGCATTCTGGGGCTCAATCTTGCCATCCTTCCTAACAAGCTTTAGAGCTATCTGGAAAAACAAGAATAGAATGTGAGGACTGAGAAGTATCAGAGCATGAAAATGATTTCCAAGTGTTTGTGTTGCATTACATTAAATAATCATCACTTTTCTTCAAAAGTTCACTAGGCATCAAATTCAGACAATGCAACTAAGATGTTTTAAACAAAAGAGTACAGATAACAGAACCTTGCGATAAATCTTTTCAATTTGCTTCTGCAGATTGCGAACACCGGCTTCTCTACAGTAATTTTCTATTAAAGCGAGAAGAGCTGCATCAGTCACTTCAACCTGAAATAAGGAATTCATGAAGTCAATATCATTAGCTTGTTTGCAAGCAATACTTCAGTGTAACTTGTTTACATGAAAACCAGTATCAAGGCATCAACCGGAACTCCGGAAGTACTAAAATCACATCCACTAACTCTCACAATAATTATACATGTTGAAAGATTTAAACCAAACATCAACAATTCATCCCTTCAAATTTTGCAATCAATTACTAACATAATGTTTGCACACTTAATTCTCCAACTTGAGTTCAAATTCTCTGCATCTGAGAGACTGCCAGTTACCACGTGAAAATCCTGAGAGAGAGAGAGAGAGGTGACATATACACGAAACAAACTCGGAATCTTTTCCACTTGACACCATATCAACTCGAACAATTTACAGGAGTATCCAGAAGTTGGCATTTCCGGCAAAATGATACCCGAAGTGATTACCTATCCTGCTGTGTTTTCCATTAGATAAGCATAAAGCTACTACTACTACAACAACAAAGCCAGTGAAATCCAAAGGTGGGGTCTGGGGAAGCACAAAGCTACTACTGTGTCATGAAAAATGTACCAGCAGCCTATAATGCTGCTTTAAAATCTGAACTCCTTTTATCCGCTTTAGAAGGCCACGACTAACAAAGGTATCCATAAGCCCTCCCAGATATCAATTGATTAACTTCTGAAGCCCATATTTAAGATGGAAAATATGTTCTGTTTTTTTTTTCCCCCGAAGATTCATATGGCATTTACCTCAACTAAAACAGAATTTGAAAAAGCTAAATATAAGGTTCCCCAAAATACATTAATCTTATCTTTAAGACGATGGGAGAACATATCTACTGCAGTCATCGTATAATAGAGATTGCACTACCATGAGGGCACCAATTCAATTGCTTTTCTCCCTGGGATAACAATGGTGTCTAGGCCAACTTGCACGCACCTCAACCGTTCGAATTGATACTTGCATCCCTTCAATTACCTTATTAATCATTTAAAATCCACCCAGCAACCAGTCAAGCACAATAAAATAGTTTTACGTCCACAGTAAAAGTAGTCAAAAGCAAAAACCAGAGTAAAAGCTGGTTGGGGCTCTAAGGCCTATGCCTTAACGAAGAGAAGTAATAATGAAAACAATAAGACACAAAGCTTAAGCCTTAGGTCCTTAAAAATGCTCCCATGCACGTTTTCCAAGAATAACTTTTCCAAGGTTATTCTAACCAAGTAGCATCTTTTCCAAGAATGCTAGCCGGCAACATGGCTGGAACTTAACTTGGGTTTTGTGATAATTGTTAACAACTTCTAATTTAGATGGAAGACGACATCATATATTTCACAGTAGGGTTCAAATCATATGATATTTCCAGAAGAGCAGGAGGAGCTGAGCCGTCCGAATGGACAGAGAGAAATTTTATCAGGAGAACATCCTTCAGCAAGAAGATGATGAGATGGCTTTGTGAGTCCATGAAGGAGGCCTCGAAGGTCAAAGGTAACTATGTTAAAATGTGGTAGCTGGGAGCCGGTCAATTCCTAATTCAAATTTGAGAATTGGTGGCTACAAATGGAGGACTTCAAAGAAAGGGTGAAGGAATGGTGGGATTATGTTTCCCGTGAAGGTAGACCTGACTACAGTTTAGCTTTCGAATTAAAGGCTATAAAATATAAACTCAAGGAATAGTGCAAGACTACACAAGGAAACTTGGGTTTGCAAAAGGCAAGTATTCTAAATCAGTTAGCTGAATTGGAGATCCATAATGATCACAGGTACATAAATGAGGAAGAACAAGCCACAAAAGCATCTCTAGCTATGAAGTTTGAGGATATTGCAAGGAATGAAGAAGTGGCTTGGAGACAAGGGGTCAAGAGCCCTATGATTGAATCAAGGGGATAGAATACAAAATTTATCCACAGGTTGCAAATGCTCATAGAAGATTTAACAACATTGCTAAGTTGATAATAAGGAGAGAGGAGGTGATCAATCCAGCAAATACCAACAAGAAAATTGTTACCTTTTATCAGCAGATATATTCTGACTTTGAAATGTGGAGACCTCAAGGTCTAATAGGGAACTGTCCTAAGGTCAATAATGAGGATAATGTGATGCTTAAAGGTCCCTTTGAAGGCCAGGAGATGTGGGATAAATGAAAGCATGTGCTGGAGACAAAGTTCCTGGGCCTAATGGTTTCTCCATGGCATTTTTCAACCAGTGCTGGTAGGTGATAAGTAAATAGGTGGTAGCTGCAGTGCAGGATTTTTATGATCAAGGTATTTTTGAAAAAAGCATTAATGCTACTTTAGTATCCTCGATTCTAAAAAAAAATGGGAGCCTAGGAGTTGAAAGACTTCAGGCCCATCAGTTTGATAGGCAGTATCTATGAGTTAATTCTAAGATTCTGACTGAGAGATTGAAGAAAATAATATTCAAATTAGTGGACAACCAACAGGACGCTTTCATTGAATGAATATAGATCATGGAAGCTGTCTTAATTGCTAATGAAGTAGTGGATACTAGAATCAGAAATAAAGAGCCTGGCGTTTGGTGCAAATTGGACATAGAGAAAGCTTAAGAACAGAGAAAAAAGTAAAATCATGGGTTCTGAGAGAGAGAGACTCCTACTTCTCTCTAGAAGCTAGGAAGTTGGACAAGCAGCCTTTCAAGGAGAATTGTTTCACTGGCACCGACATTGGATGGTGGCTGTAGAAGGCTAAAGGGACAGCTCGGTTCAGATTGTCGCTAGGACACAGCGGAGAGGAAAGAGTTCCTCCCGACTTGTTTGGTGGGGAAGTTCTAGAAAAGGGTAACTTCACCGGACCTGGTTTCTACTTGGGGTGCTAAAGCTTCGAATGTAAATCCATGTATCAAAGTCTCTTCTATGGGAGATATTCAACCTTCCTTTTCAGATTTCCTTGCGTTTTGGAGGCTGATCGAGCTTTCAAAGAGGGAGAGAGATGGATGGAGGATAATCTGCTTAGACTCCACAGATGGTCAGAGAAAATAGCGATGGAGTCCCAAAGAAGAAGAGAAGGCTCGGGGTGGTGAATATAGTGGGGTTGCCATTACACCTCTGGTGTATTGATTTGTTTAGGAGCATTGGGGATTCGTGAGGGTGGGTTTTGGGGGCAGACTGTAGTTTGACTGATGTGTCAAGGGTAATGATTTTGGTGAGGAAAGGGGGAAGAGTTCCGGTGTCTATGGTGGTGGAGAAAGTTTCAGGGTCTGGTTAACACAAGAGTTTAGCCTGGGGAGACGGTGATAGAGAAAAAGAGGGTTGGAATACTCTGTATACGGGTGATTTTAGGCGTCATCCATAGGAAAATATGGAGTCTGTATCAGAAAAAGGTGGAGATACTTCAGAAAAGACAGGCAGTTTGAATTTGAAAAAGTTAGGGTTAAGGAAAAAAAGGCCGACAATGTGGAGCAGAACGAGTGTGCAGCTGCTGCCCCCTCAAAAAATGACTCCAGCAAGCTCGCTTCAGGTGCAAAACTGTCTGAGGAAGCTCGAAACTTATGAAGTAAGGAGAAAGTGGAAAAGGTGATCGGAGTTGGGAGTTGGGAGTCCAAAGATTGCTAGTTTTACTTCAAAAGCAATGTGAGCCAATTGACAATCTTGATGCTTTGAGTTCGGAGTTGGAAAATAACAAGATGTTCACTGTAAATGAAAAGCTTCTGGTTAGGGAAGAGATTAGTTTTCCACATATCTTGGTCTGGATTCCTAAGGTGCTGAGGAAGGTGTGCTTCTTCGCGTGGTTAGCTTCTAGATGGGCTATTTTGATGACAGAGAATCTTAGGAAACGAAATGTCATCTACTTGAGTTGGTGTTTCCTTTGTAAGGAGGCAAGTGAGGACGTGTACCATATTTTAGTACATTGCAAATAAGCTTTGAGGTTATGAGAGGAAAGCTTTAGATGGTTTGGAGTTTCCTGGGTTATGCCAAGATCCGTACGATCATATAAATTGGAATTATTTACTAGAAATTATGAGGCACGTGTGTTTTGGTGGTCGATGGATAAATTGGATAAGATATTGCATTAGCACAGTCAGGTTTTCAATTCTTGTTAATGATTATCCAGCTGAGGGTTTTCCTTCCTAGAGGGTTTTAAGACGGTGATCAATAGTCTCCACTCTTATTCATACTAGCCATGGAAGGAATTCATGATATGCTAAAGAAGGCTCAGGAAATAAATTGGATTAGGGGATTCAAGGTGAGTACGAAGAGTCAAATTTACAATATGCAGATGACACAGTAGTATTTTGTGAAGCCAACAGTGATCAATTAAGAATGATAAGAATTATTTTTGTTCACTTTGAAGCTACATATGTTTTAGACATAAACTGGACGAAAAGCTCTATAAATCCAGTAAACAGGGTAGACCAGATCCAATCTCTGGCTGCAATTATTGGTTGAAGAATAAGGACTCTTCCAACTGTGTATTTAGGAATTCCCTTGGTAGCCAAAAGTAAGTCAAAAAAAATATGGAATGAGATTTTAGAGAAATGTGAAAAAATGTTAGCCAGCTGGAAAAGTCTACATCTTTCCTTAGGTGGAAAATCAATTTGAATCAGTTGTCCTTGATGCTATGCCTACCAATTTGATGTCAATGTTTCCCTTTCCAATTTAAGCTGATCAAGAAATCAAATCCTCTCAACAGAAATTTCCTTTGGGAAGCAGTGACAAGAAGAAGATACATCTGGTGAAATGGGACCATCTCCTGGACAGCAAGGGGAAAGGGGGTGTGGGCATCAAGAACTTGAAGGTTCAAAATCAAAGATACTGATGAAGTGGTTAGGGAGATTTGCACCTGATGAACAATCATTGTGGAAGGAGGTGATCCTAGAAAAATATGAAAAGATATAGCAGATGGACAATTAAAAATGTAAATGGTCCATCTGGTACTAGTTTGTGAATGACAATTAGAAATTTATGGCCCATGTTCAAGGAGAAGACAATAACCAAAATAGGTAATGAATGGCATGAAGACTATTTTCCGGAAGGATACTTGGTTGAATCAAGACCCTTTGAATTAGGTGTTTCCAGATATGTACCCTGTATTACAGCAGGAGGCAACAGTAGGTGCTTCATGGAGCAATCAAGGATGGAACCTCACTTTTAGAAGGCCATTAAATGACTGGAAGATAGACAAGTTGATTGAATTGTTTAAGACTCTTGAACAGTTCAAGGAACTTTCTTCTTAAGAGGATAGCTTAAGGTGGAGCGCGGAGAAGCAAGGGAAATTCACTGTGAACACAGTATATAAGGAGTTCAACACTTCCAACAATCAAATTGAATGCTGGCCACCGAAGATGATTTGGAACGTGAAAATACCTTACAAGGTAGCATCACCTCTTCATCAAAATAAAAATACCTTACAAGGTAGAATGCTTCATCTGGCTACTAGCTAGAGAAGCAGTTCTCACTCGGGATAATCTCTGCAGGAGAGGTTATCAGTTGTGCTCTAGATGTTACCTATGTGGAAGTGCGCCAGAGACAATCAGTCTATCTTTTTATACATTGTAAACTAACTACACAACTGTGGAGGATGTTTATCAGCCTAGGTTACTGGTTGGAGTATGCCTAGGATCATAGTGGATCTTCTAGCACACTGGAATAGAGGAGGTGTCAACTGAATCCAAAAGGAGAGATGAAAGGTTGTCCCAGCTTGCATATGGTGGACAATAGACGTTTTGAAGGTAAACCTTGTCATATACAGAAGATAAAAATGAAGTGCCGGGTCCTGTTATATTTTTGGGGCAAGGAGTCTGCTTAGAAAGTCATGAATCTATTTTTGATGTTCTAGACTCCCTGTAGTTGATAGTGGAGCTTGTCTTTATTAAGCTCTGTAATTATGCTTAACTATACAGTCATTGTATATTCTTTATCATTATATATAAAATAAAAGAAAAAAAGAAAAAAAAATTAAAAAAAATTAAAAAAAAAAAATATATATATATATATATATATATATATAATACAACCAAAAATAACTATAAACACAAACAATTATTTGGACAGAGAATAAAAATTACAACAATTTAGCAAAATATATGAAGACTAAACCATAGCAATCAAGTTTAGAAATCAGTTTACGTTTCTGATTTATATGAAAAGACGTAGTTCCATGTTTTCTGGAGCTAGTTTTCTTATACCAAACTTTTATCACTTGTTCATACTCATAAAAATTCATCTGCAACATTTTTTAACAATTAACATATCGGGTTACCAACTATATTTGATGCTTGATACTGTTTTCTTAAAGAAAGAGCATGTGGGGGAGTGAGCACACGTCTTAGCACCAACAGACCTATGTCTGCTCAGAGATTTCAAAAATTGGAACCGAAAAATATGCACAAAACTCAACTGATAAATGAGTCTGAAATAAATGAGATGCAACTAGGGACGTTTCTTTGATACATACCTGTTCAGGCTTGATCCCACATGTTTCACGGGTACTTTTTTCCAAATAATCCCGGGCTATGTGCAGTTTCTCATCAGTAATGTAACCAGCAATTGCAATTACCTCCATTCTGTCCAAAAGAGGATTAGGTATCATTTCCAAGACATTGGCTGTGCAGACAAACAAAACCTGCAGTTACAAAAAAGGAAAAATCATTATCAACAACAGATTTAACATTCAAAAAAGTACATGCAGGTTGTTATTCCTGTTTAAAGTACAATTGAATAGGTAACTGTATTAAACAAAGATGATAGTAAACAAGGCTAGAAGGAACCTGAAGGCACCAAAGCTCCGATTCTTCCATTTTTGGCATGAAAAGGGATTTTATAATCATAATTATCCTTTGGACAAGTACACTGAACCTTGAGGTTGAATTTTATAAGTCCATTCAGGTTCATATATAACTCAACATCTATAATTCAAGGTTTTGATCTTGCCTCCCTCCCCATAACCAAGTCAGATCCACAACAACAACATACAAAGTGAGATCCCACTAAGTGGGGTTTGGGGAAGGTAGAGTGTACGCAGACCTTACCACTACCTAATGGAGGTAGAGGTTGTTTCCAAGAGATCCTTGGCTCAAGTGCATCAAACCCAAGTAAAAAAAGAAGAAAACAATGAGGAAAGAAAGCATAGCAATTAATAAGAAAAGCAGTGTAAAGTCTACAAGAAAGAACAATAACAACAGCAAAATAGTGTGATAATTGAAACACAACAAACAACATATGGCCATAACTACACGGGTACGACTAGTACTACAACAGGCACTAACAAGCCTAAATTTTCCGAGGCAAGACAACACTATACTAACCTTCTACCTTAATACGCGACCTCCACTCCTTCCTATCTAGAGTCATGTCATCGGTAATATGAAGTTGAGTCACGTCGTGTCTTATCACCTTCCCCAATACTACCAAAATAATAGAAGATGCTTTTCTTTTAACTATGACATTTGGAAATATTCCACAAATATTTACCATCGTGAAAAGACATAGTAAATTATCAAAGTCAATGATAAATACAAATGAAATGGTACACAAATATTCCCATCCACTTCTCTCTCTAGTCATGCCGTTGATATGCTGATGTTTGTTCAGATAAAATAAAATACTACTGCTAAGTGTAAAGTTGTCATTTTAAAATCAAGGGACAAATCTTTAATCAATAGGTAAACAACAACATACCCAGTGTAACCCCACAAGGGGGGTCTAGGCAGGGTGGTGTGTACACAACCTTATGTTTTCAATAACCCTCCGCTCAAGTAAAGCATATCAAAATCAGGAGGAAAAGGAAATACAGTAGTAAGAAGGTCATGTAGAAAATAATGGAGAAAAGAACAATAGCAACAACAAACAATACGACAGCCGATGAAAAGGAAGTAACAGGTAAAAAAAAAATTGAAGAATAAAATAGTATGAGAGTAATAATAATAATACTGATAAGGAAACTACACAAAGCTCGACTACCTATTATTAACCTTTTACCCTAATCCTCAACTTTTCCATACCCTCCTATGTCCTTGGAAAGCTACAAGCGTACCATGTCTTGTCTAATCACCTCTCTAATACTCCCTCCGTCCCATATTAGTTGATCATCTTACTAAAAATAGTTGTCCCATATTAGTTGTCCCCCTTACTAAATCAAAAAAGCATTAATTAAATTTTTCCTATATTACCCTTACAACTAATTCTTTTTGAAAGTGTTCACATTTGTCGTAAAACTCCCAAGAAGTTTTTTAAGGATGGATTAGTAAAATTATCTTCTTATTTATGATTTCTTAATATGCGTGTAAAAAGGAAAATGATCAACTAATATGGGACAGAGGGAGTACATCTTCAGCCTACCTCTACCTCTCCTCAGACCCACCATAGCCAATCTCTCAAACCTAATCATTGGGGCATCTCTGCATCTTCTTTTCACATACCCGAACCATCTCAAGTTTGTCTTCCTCATCTTGTCCACCACGAAGGGCACTCCCAACTTGTCCAGAATATCTTCACTTCTGTTGAAAAAATAATTAACTAATAAAAGTGTGCTCTCTAACAGCTTAAGCTTTTATATGAGATGGTCACACACTTCAACATGGTATCATAGCAGGCAATCGAATCTCACCGCCACCCAAATCATAAAAGAATTTCCACATGCTTGGCCATGAAAAAGAATCAGGCTTACACGCGAGGGGGCGTGTTGAGAATATAATCAAATAACAAAAGTGTGCTCTCTCTAACAACTTAAGCTTTTAGATGAGATGGTCACAAACTTCAACAACTCCTAATCCTACCTCTCCAAGTGCGCCCAAACATCCATCTCAACATCCTCATTTCTACTACTTTCATCTTCAAGACATGTGAGTTCTTGATTGGTCAACACTAGGCAGACTTTTATTAGTTTAATCAATAGTTAATGTTATGGGCCGATACTTTCTTTGCGTAAGCGACACACAAATAGCCAGTGCGGAGCCCATAGTCCCTCTTGCTACCGGCCAACCTATCTCAATTCCAAGGTTTCTCGGCATAATCTGATGCCTATGGTGAAGCTTACCTCGGAGGCTCACATCAACTGTGCCAGCCTTTTGGTGTCGAATGCCTCAATCCTTGACATGCTATCAACTTTTGTGGCGCATCTTCATATGTTGGATCTTGTCCATGCGCGCTCTCGGGTTGGCTATGCACATACTAGTCCCTTGGACTAGACTTAAGTAATGCTTTCACATGCACAGTCCTATCCCCAAGCTTGACACTTTCCTTGTGCATGCACACGTAGCTTACGCTTAGCCCGAGTAGAGCAACATCCAATCCTTGGCCTTGGTCATGTGCGTCTTCCATATCATACCTTCGGTTGTCTCATGGCATTGCCAAGCAAAGCCCACGCAACATACATTCATCTCACATGCTGCAACATCACCCCACAACTGTATATCTAGGCCAACGAACCCTTGGCTGCCCTGAACCCAAGCCAAGCTCACAAGTCAAGTCATAAGGCTCTGGAGAGTTTTCCTCGATTACTCAATGATCACAATGGTCTTATTCCATCACAAGGACTATGCGCAGGGCCTAATCTTTCCAAATATCAAGCCTCTGGCACTCGTTGGGTGCCCAACACTGGCCCTAGGCCACATGCCATCCATAGAATTCCCAAACTCATATAGATAGCATAAACACTCCTCATGGGTGCCCAGGTAGGCTCTTGCAATTCCCTCAAGGCAGCACAATTGGGGTGGACCATTGTCAACACACCTAGGGAGGGTTGGTAGGTTGTCACTTGCTTCCCCTCATATAATCATTAAGAAATAAACTCAACCCAAGTGTCAGGAGTAGACATGTTTCTGCTCAACAATTATAATAGGCCTTTTATATCCTATCTGAATTCCAAATCAGATGTCATTTGGTACAAAGAACTCATCTTGACTTCCTTCACACCTCAATGAAGTTCATCCCATTGTCACACTCGTGAAACAAGTTAGGCCTTCAGAAGCTTCAGCAAATTACGACAATGTCATTGCTCCTTGGCTAAGTCAAGACCATAGGTAAGCAAACTTTAAATGACTCCAAACTTGGTAAGCATATATAAGAGCATTCTACGAACAAAGCTTTCTATTGGAATCCCTAGATTCCAATTTTAGCTCGAGAACATGTGGCACTGACATTTGCCTATTGACATGCCCCTTTGCCTAATACTCCTACTTCATCCCCTCATTAGCACATGTCTCCTAAATAGCTAACATTGGTGTAGCCTATTGGGGTGCACTGGCGCACTACAACACCAGTGTTTAGAACCCAAATATTTGTAGTGTTAGAGGTAAACTAATTGTTAAATGCTCAAAGGATGTTGCTCCAATTATCGGAAACATCAAGAGGTATAGAATTGTATCCCTCATTAGTAAAGCCCTCAAAGATACCTCCAACAGATAGCAGGAAAGATCAATGCATCAACCTTTTTTCCTATCGAACGGTCACCAAGAACCAAATACCAAAGAAACCCATTTTCTCTCAAGTATCAAGAGAACAACATTCTACTTACACTTACAATAATACAGTCAGAAAGATAGAAAGAGAGCAGAGACGTGAAATAACATACTTCCAATTACCTTTCATTATGGACAATAAAAGAAAAGGTTCTGTCATGAAATTTCTGCCAAACTTAGCTAAAGGTAAGAGGCAAAACAAATATAAAAAGCAGGGAAAATAACAAAAGTGAACGAGCATAATGATATTAGATATTTGCAAGATTTTACTATTACAGTAGCTCCCATTCATCAAGTGGTTTTAGAGGCATTTCACAAGGGCCAATCAACAGACACAATAATCTGATAAGTGGACCCGAAAGAACTAACCTTTGATAAATCAATAGGGACATCAAGATAATGATCCAAGAAATTTGCATTCTGTTCTGGATCAAGAAGCTCCAACATAGCACTTGCTGGATCACCAGCATGTCCCCTTCCCAGCTGCCATAGAAGCAAAAATACGGGGCTATTACTGAAATTAATCTATTATTATCCAATTTTTTCAATCATTAAGTTTGTAGAAGAAATCCAAGCAAAACACAATAAGCTCATGCTCAAAAATCTTCCTTGTGGTCATCAGACAGAGATTAAATAGTGAAAAAGAACATAGAAGTCTATCATAGTCATAGACATACAACTGAAGTAGTAACTTTGTAAACCATAAAATACCTTATCAATTTCATCTATCAAAACAAGAGGATTAGCTGTTCCCACACTTTTCAAACATTGCACCATCTTCCCTGGCATGGCACCAATATAAGTCCGTCGATGTCCCTTGATGTGTATCCGAAAGTTAGTCATGAATATTAAAGATTCTGTGCACCACAAAAAAATGTTGTTTGAGCTGGTCAGATCTTTCCATACCTTTATTTCAGCGACATCAGACAACCCTCCAACAGAAAATCGGTAGAACTTGCGGTTCAATGCACGTGCAATTGAACGACCTATACTGGTTTTGCCTACTCCAGGAGGGCCAGAGAGGCATATGATTTTCCCTGTTCAAACAAAACAGTGCAATGAGTCTGTTTCTAGTTACCGACTCACATTCATAGATTAAAATGAGATAAAACAGGTGCAGCACACGTGAAAGATAATATCAGCATATGGGACTAATATCATCACTTAAAACTGATATTGTCCTAGATACAGTGGAAGGACTTTTTTCGAGAGTCTAATTTACCCTTCGTCTTTGGATCATATATTTTAATACCCATACAAGTATCTATTTTTTTCTCGACAATTCATTGTTCTCAAAGACTGTCCTCTACAATAATCATATCTAAAGTTCAATGTTGTAAAATGTAAAGATATATCAATTCCCTACTAGACTTCCGACATCAATGTTTTTGAACCTTTTGTGGACATTGGCCATCTTGTGATAAATTTTGAGTTTGTATCCCCTTGTTCAACCATAGCACCCTGGATCCTTGTCTCCAAGCAATTTCCTCAAATCTGGCTATCTCCTCAAATTCCATAGATAGATTTGACTCTGAAAAATTCATCATGAGAGACTCCTCAACTCTCGTATTCTGTCAAGATTGGTCACTTGGTTAAGAATATCAGCTCCCGTTCACGAATTACCATTATATTATAGTCGTGCCAAGCACGAAGGCGCAGATGCGGGAGGATAGTAATCCAAAGGATAACAAGGTAATAAAAGCATAATGAACAAAAATGATGTGTTCCAAGTTTCCTGTGTTACTTTATGATTATGTTTCATGCCCTTCTTTCATGAGCTTTATTGTCTGTCACATTATTTCTATCTGCCTTATCACATGAGTGCTATTTCATGGTACTCACATCCCTTTTGCCAGGGGCGCTCCATTTTACGATGCAGGTTCTGACGCTCAACAGTCTATTTGACCAATGCATACTAGCTCCCATCCATCACACTCTTGTACTAAGTTATTAATATGCCCCTTCTAGTTCCACCTGCTTCTTGATAAAAATAATTGACCAACTAGATCCCTATAATTGTGGTACTAAACTGCCCACATAACTATCAAATTTAGTATTTTGTAGTACTACTACTTTTGCCTTCCATCTAATTATCAGTTCTTTCACAACAAGCATTAAGACATTTGTGTCACAATAAATCAAGAGTTTTTTACACTGTATGATAGTTAGGGAAAAATAATTACCCACTTTAGACCATATTGAGTTTATTATCCGATTTAGCCATCACCAGCTTCATCAAGAGCAATTACTAGGGGGGTTCAAAAAGAGAATGTCAAGTTTTAACCATCTGCTATGAAGAGAGTTCTGGTGCAGATCAATGGACACGGTGAAAAGTTACTGATTAAATGTTTGCACAAAAGACAATTTGGCAATAGCACTTTGAAAATAGAACTTGAGCATAGTCCAAACTCTGGTAATCTACTACATATTATGGTTTTCCAGGAGAGCTTTGATTTTGGGTAGCATTGATATTGCATTGTTTGTTAAAGGTGATTATGATTTTCATCTTTAGATACTTAGAAACTGATTGAGAGTGATACCCATATTCATCATTACAAATTTAAATATTGTTGGGTGAATTAAAGTGAAAAATTTAAAACTCCATTGGAATTTTTTAAAGCTTAAAATTCACAAATGGGTTTTGGATTTGTTGAAATTTTTAACAAATTGATTATTGTGCTTTGTTGGGACATTTTGAAGTTGTGTTTAAAATTTGAACTATTCGAAAAATATTTGACCCATTTCGGATAGAGTTTCGTAGTTGAATTTTGCAGGAGACCAAACCCAAATCTATACTCTATATCTATCTGCTATACTACCTTAAAAGCATGAACTCCCTAACTTCCCTAACTTGAATGTTAAATTACTATAATACCTCCAACTTAAAACACTTAATTTAGTATATTTTCTACATTTTATGTTATATTTAATTATATATACTATATTAAAAGCAAACACCTTTTCACATTGAAGGGTTGTGACTTTTCCAAAGAGTTGTGACTTTCCGATGAGTAAAGACCTTTCTGGAGGGTTGTGACTTTTTTGATAAGGCACAACAAGCACATGTTTATACTACCCTTTGTTGGCTATAAATAGCGAAGTTTTCCTCACATTTTTAAACTACAAATTTTCTAAGTTTTTTATTCTTCTTCTTAAAACACTCAACTTAGTATATCTTCTCTATTTTAAATTTTATTTATTTATTTATTATTTATACTTATATTTATATTATATTAAAAGCAAGCAGGCACCTTTTCGCACTAAAGGGTTGTGACTTTCTCTAAGAGTTGTGACATTTCCAATAAGTTGTGATCTTTCCAATGAGTAGGGTGCAAAAACTGAACCGACCGATAAATCGAACCGAAAAAAATGTTATTGGTTTATTGTTTGTTATTGGATTATTGAGTTAACGAATTTTTAAAGATTTTATAAAATAAAAAAATTATCAGGTTATTGGTTAAGTTTTGAATTTTTAATATTGGGTTATTTGGTAAACCAATAATCCATTAAGACTGTAGTAATTTACTACTTTACCCCTACATAAATATTAAATATTACTGGTTACCGTCTTCGCCCTTTAGCCTTCAATTCATACTTCACAATGACTTTGAGTTCAAAACTTCACATTATACAGAACGTCAAAACTTAAAGTAAGAAACCTATTCCTCTAAATTCTTTGTGTTGCATTTCTATAGTTATTTTCATGTTTTTTTTGAGAAGGTAACAATAGTTATTTTCATGTTAGTTATTACTGTTTCTATTTAATAAGCGTTCTGTAATGTTATATTATTGTCTTGTCGCGTCAAATTGTTGGAGAAGTCATATATTTATTTTATAAGCATTTTCTTATTGGTTAAATCAGAAATCAAACTGTTAAGGACCAAAACCCATAAAAAATATCCTATTGATTTGGTTATTGGTTTAGCATATTTTTTTTAAACTGGTAACTTTGTATATTCCTCAAAAGACAATACTAGAACTGTACCGGTCAATATTTACAACATGTACTTCGAATCCTACTATCTTTTACTAAATTGAGTCTAGTACATCAATTATAGAGATAGTATCGTTTGAGTATAACCGATTACACCAAAAACATAGTTGCATAAGACAATTTAGTTTGACTTTTTGCATTCTCTATACTATCAAAAGCTCTAGAGTTCCTTTCCTTCCATATTCCCCACCATATACCAGCTGGGACGATTCTCTATCCGTCTCTATTCTTGGATTGCTTTCCTGCTTCCTCCCAATTTTGGAAGGCTTTTGTGATCTTAGCAGGCATGGTCCATGACATACCCCCTTAAGATTCAGGAGTAACCTCCATAGTTGGCCAGTTATCTTGCAGTATAGAAAGAGATAGTAAACTGTCTCAGCAGTTTTCCCACAAAAGAAACATCTAGAACATAATGGTATCCCCCCCCCCTATTTAAATTGTATTGAGTCAATACAACTTCTTTGGCTAATAACCAGACTGTTAGAATAGGAATAGGTTTATACAATCCTATTATAATAGGAATAGGAATAGAAATAGAAATAGGAATACTAAATAGTATCCTACTTGGTAAAGGATTGTATTCTAGGGTCTATAAATAGGGTCTCAATGTAATAATGTAGACACAAAAACATCCACAATGTAGTTAATAAAGAGTTTTGTTTATGGGGAGATTTTCCCTCAATAGTTTTAATATTTTCTTTTTATTAGTTTTTCATATATAGGCCGATTGGCTAAACCATATAATAATATTATGTTTTTAGTCTAAGTTTTTGTCATCCAATTTATTATTATATGATTTACAATTGTAAGCTTCCGCATGACGCCCTAATCACTTTCGAACCCAACAAATAGGAATACTAAATAGTATCCTACTTGGTAAAGGATTGTATTCTAGGGTCTATAAATAGGGTCTCAATGTAATAATGTAGACACAACAACAATTCAATCATATATTTCTCATATATTTCTCATATGGTATCAGAGCCTCTACGATCTTGATAAACAATCAAAGAGCTTCCACTGCCGGCGGGCGGCTACTACCCATATATGTCGCTCGTCTGGCCAACGATTATGTTATCAAAACTTGTATCACCGTGTCATCTTTTCGGTGACTACTTTTCCATGTTTAATTTGTGTAGCACCGTGCCATTTTTCCGATGACTACTTATTCATAATTAATTTGTGTAGCACCGTGCCATCATTCCGGTGACTACTTTTTCATAATGAATTTGTGTAGCACCGTGCCATCATTCCAGTGACTACTTTCTCATATCTGATTTGTGTAGCACCGTGCCATCATTCCGGTGACTATTTAATATCTTATATGTGTAGCACCGTGTGTTTTTCCGGTGACTACTTTTTCATATTTAATTTGTATAGCACCGTGTCATCCTTCCGGTGACTACCTTTTTTTTGCATATTCGATTTGAGTAGCACCGAGCATCTCTCCGGACTACTTTTCATATTTAATTTGTGTAGTACCATGGATTTTTTCGAACTACTTTCTCATATCTGAGTTGCATAGCACCGTGTGTCTTTTCGGTGACTCTTTAGATTTGATTTGCATAGTTTCATTCGTCTTTCCGATGACTCCTCAAATCTGATTTGCGTAGGGTTGTGCCATCATTCCAACCCTACCCATATTATTTCTCATTTTCAATAGGGTCGTGCCATCAATCCGACCTTTCCTATATAAGTTCTATTTTCTAGTTGGGTTGTGCCATCATTCCGACCCTACCCATATAATTTTATTTCTTAGATTGTGACCACTTTCAGCCATCAAATCTAATACTCCGACGTATGAGCATGTTCCAACCAATTTTTTCGGTGACCTTCTTGTTTAATATCGACTCATCTATTGATTCCAACATGATCCATATACTTTATACTAGATTTTGAGCACTTTGTTGCTCAGGGGGAGTTTAGTAGCCTTGTATGTCAACTATGTGAGTCACTCTATGGTCTGAAACAGTCTTTGCAAGTTTGGTTTGGGAAGTTCAACACTGTAATTTTATCACTCTGTGTTTTATCGGCATTATGCATCAAATTCAGTATTTCATGAGAAGATTAAGCATATTGAGATTGACTGACATTATGCATCAAAATCAAGTATTTAATGAGAAGACCAAGCACATTGAGATTGATTCTCAATTTTGTGAAGTCGAGTGATCAACTTGCAGATATCTCACCAAGCCCCTCATCGGTCCTCGTGTTAATTACATTTGTAACAAGCTAGGTACATGAGTTGTATGCACTAGCTTGAGGGGGAGTGTTAGAATAGGAATAGGTTTATACAATCCTATTAGAATAGGAATAGGAATAGAAATAGGAATAGGAATACTAAATAGTATCCTACTTGGTAAAGGATTGTATTCTAGGGTCTATTTGGTCTCAATGTAATAATGTAGACACAACAACAATTCAATAATATTTTTCTCATATATTTCTCACAGTCAAAACATGCTAATTTGAGTGGGATTTTTGACTTCCAGATTCCTCTGCATGGCCAGTGACTTTGAGGCTGATTGGTGTGGTTTAGCCCGTTGTATGCACAACCCACCTTAAAACTGCCCTTCCAATTGCCTTTCCACCACAAAATATCTTTGACCCCCTTCCAGTCCATTAAATTGCCGAATGGTTTTGAAAAATATGCTACCCCTTGAATCTCCCAACCATTTGATTGTCTTCTAAAGATGAAGTTCCAACCTTGAGGAGTCCAGTGATCTACTATGGTCTTCTGTTGGTGAGATACTAGAGAATATATATCAGGATACAAGACCTCTAGCTTACCTGCCTCATGCCAAACATCTTTCCAAAATTATATTTTCTCTCCATTCCCCACTTTGATCTTTGTGTTGGCCTTAAACACAGAGCATAGAGATCTAATGGATCTCCATACACTGACCCCATATGGTGTAGTCACCTCTTCGGTCATCCAATTGTCTTCATCTACATATTTTGCCTTAATGACTTCCTTCCAGTAGGACTATTCTTCATTATTGGACTTCCACAGCCATTTCATCCTAAGGGCTTTGCTTTAATTCATCAAGTTCTTTATTCCTATACCTCCAAGCTTCTTTGCTACTATCACAGCATCCCATTTAACCCATATCGGAAAGTGGAATATTACTCCATTTCTAGAGACCGAAACTTCTTTGGGAATGTTTTTCCTGTCATTTGCAACCAGGATTATTGCTCACTTCATATGATATTAGCTCTGTTTCCTCCTCTGTGGCCACCCAACCTCCGCATAAGTTTTCGCATTTCTTCAAATACTCTCCTCGAATAGAGATGAAGGGGGGATTCTGACTATTCTGATCCATGTTTCCATCTTCAGAGTATTATTGGGGAGACAACCCACCATCGTATTCCACCATTTGAGATTGAATTTGTGATTCTTCCAGTTCCAGTGCCCTTAAAGGGTTTGTTCAGCCATGTTTATGCTAGGGAACTCGAACAGAAACATACCTCCATACATTTCATAGATGTTAACTGTGAATGCCTTCTTCCAGAGTGTTGACGACCATCTTCTTATCTCAGACAAAGTTGGCTTTTCCTTCATTTGTCCTTCCAGATGACCTACTAGGCATCTTTCTAGAAGCCCATTTTCTGTCTTAAGCATGTGTGAGGACTTTAATAATGCTAGCATTGTTCGTAATCTCTGCCTCCTTTATAGTCTTTGATTGCCATTTACTATCCTCAATTGCTTTTGCATAAGGGTAGTTGGCTTTGGTTTACTTTAGAAGGTCCTGGCACTTCCATTCTTTTAGAGCATTTAATGAACCTTCCAATTTTAAATGCTATGTCGTGACATCCCGCATTCAAGGCTAATTCTGGGATGACCAGTATGGACCTACCCCCCCACCCAAATTATTGATGGAAATGATACTTATAAATCTTCCCATGTTCATTATGTTTCCTGGTACAGAAGTGCTCCACCTCTCTTAGTGCAGTTTTCCATCTTCTGATTGTTTTCTTCTGATCGCTTGTTTTCTTCTGATCACTGGAAGCTTCTCTGAGAGTGAAGCAGATCCATTCCATGGTTTTGCTGCTCATGGAAGATCTCATCATCTTTCTACTCCTCTCAACCCATTCGAATCACACAAAACTATCAGTGCTCCATATGTCGAAAGACTTAAAAACCGCATTAAAATAAATTCTATTGTCACCCATTGCAAAGCCTGAAAGAAGGATCTGAATCTTGGAAAACTATCCCGTAAGGTAATAGTTAAAAAAAGGTAATGAAAGGAAAGGAAAGGAAATGAAGATCCCGACCAGAGAGTGCCCAAAAGAGTGGCCCCTCCCCCAGGAAGTAGGGAAGAGAGTAACCTCGGGACAAGTGCCTAGGAGCATTTTAATGATCTCTATCAACTGGTGCTATGAATGAATTTTTGGCGTATTTAAAAACAAAAAAGCCAATAAACCAAACCGATAATACATAAAATTGAACCGAACCGACCGATGCGCACCCCTACCAATGAGTTAGGACCTTTCCGAAGAATTGTGACTTTTTTGAAGGATTGTGACATTTCTGATAAGACACAATAAGTACTTGTTCATACTACCTATGGTTGGCTATAAATGGAAGGGTTTTCTCACACTTTTAAACTACGAATTTTTTAAATTTTCTATTTTTCTCTTCTTAAAAAACTCATGTGTGATATGCAACCGTTGAGTGAATTTGAAGTTCAGTCGAATTTGAACACCCCTAACTTGAATGTCAAATTAATATAATACTCTCAACTAAGAACACTCAATTTAGTATATGTTCTATATTTTTTATTATTTATTTATATTATACAGGAACTCCAACAATACAATAATAACTTAGCAATGAATTATAAGGAGGGAGAAGAAGTATATTTAAGAGGTGTAACTAAGAGATTTTAAGAGTGACTTTTATTATTTTCCATATCACAATTAATTTTAAATTGAGAAAAAAGTCGGAAAAAGGAGAAAAATTATAAATATAATTGGAGGTCATAGAGAGGTGTCCCATCACTTTATCTATATCTAGCTTTATATTATATATAATTGTTGAGGTTCTAAGGTGCATGATAGTGTGACTTGCTAAAGTGCACCACTAATCGAAAATGGCGAGAGGAGGGGAAAAGATGATAGCAACAAAGTGGGAGGTGACACCAAAAGAACTGGAGAGGGTAGATCTGGACAAAACAACAGGATTTGAGGGCAAGCATGGTAAGCAAGCAATGGAACAGTGGCCAACTCTACCAACGAAAGAGGTAACCCCTAACACCAATGGAACAATACAAGCAGTAAACCTAGGGAGTAAATCCCATGATGGGATGAGTGTGAAGGAACTAGACGAGATACCAGAACGGGACAATAATATGAGAGGGGTTGTACAGAGGAAGTTGGACATGAACAATGAACCAACTAAGAAATAGACGAATTTCTTGGATAACAATAGGCTGTCAGCTAAGGGAATGAGTTTGACCCATGTAAACCCAGTCATGAAGAATAGGGAAAAGGTCATTGAACTAAAAAAAGCTGAAATTGACAAAGCAGCAGAGGAATGGAAACAATTACTAATCATGTATGTGGTGGGAGATTCCCCAACAATTGCTACAATTGAAAGGTACATTGCACTGCAGGTGAACACTGTAAGGAAGCCTAAGGTGTACTACAATAATGATGGCTATTTCTTAGTTCGATTTGCTAGCCTAGATGATTGGAATGAAGTGTTGTACTCAGGGCTACATATGTTGAATACCAAGTCCATTATTGTTAAGGCGTGGAGTGCTAATTTTGATTTTAACAAGGAGGTATTACAAATTGTGCCCATTTGGGTGAAATACCCAAACCTACCATTGAACTATTGGAGTATGGATTCCATGAGTAGAATCCGTGGTGGACTAGGAGTTCCATTGTATGTTGATGAGTGCACTACTTAGGTGGATATGATCTCTTATGCTAGAGTGCTTGTGGAAATGGATGTAGCAAGGGAATTACCAAAGAAACTCAAGGTAGAAGATCCTAATGGAAGAATGTTTGAACAGGTAGTACAATATGAATGGGTTCTTGAATATTGCACTAAATGTATGCAAGTGGGTCATAGGTGTCACATAAAAGAGGGTCCTCGAACCATAACAACTCCTAAGGTGGTCAATAAGTAGGTACAAAAGCAAGAAGCTAACTCAAATGGAGGGGTGACTACAGAGAACAAGGACAATGCTGAAAGTAATAAGGAAGTATGCAGTGAGGAAGTTATGCCATGGACACAAGTACACTCAAAAACAGCAGCTAGAGGGTCTCCAGGTGTACGGGCACATCAAATGACAATGCAAAATGGGTTTGAATCTCTAGTAGTTATGGAGCTTGGCACAACTAAGTTCATATGGTGATCAGGGGAGAAGAGGAGATAGCATTGGAGATACAAATCCTGAACTGGTACCATGAATAAATAAACTTCATAAGTAGAAGGAACTCAAAACTGTTTATGAAGGAAAATAATGTAGGTATAATAGTACTACTGGAACATTAAATAAAGGAGAAGTTAGCTAAGAAAGTAACTCATAAGATAGCACAAGGATGGAAATGGGAAAGCAAATTATGAGCATGCTGATAAGGGTAGAATCTGGTAGATGTGGGATCCTCAAGTGATTGAATGCATGATTAATTGATTATGAACAAATCTGATCAATATATCCATGGTAGAATTTTAATAAAGAGGACCAACTTGGTGTTCTACTTGGTAGTATTCTATGGTCTGCATACTATCCAACATAGAAGGAAGTTATGGGAAGACTTGGCATGGATGGTCACAGGAGCATAGGAGCCTATGATGTGCATGGGAGACTTTAATGTTGTATTATTAGGTGAAGATAGACCACAAGGACGACCAATCCAGGAGGTAGAAATAAGGGACTTCAGTGACTTTATGCTTGATAATGGCATGACAGAGTTGAAATCAACAGGCAGACCTTATACTTGGTCTAATTGACACACTTGTAGCAAGATAGAAAGAGTTGTGGTGAATGCAGAATGGATGCTGACGATGCCTCAAATTGAGGTAAATATTATGAATCCAGGAACATCTGACCATACCCCTTTGAGCTTGGAATTAGATAGAACAGTCAGAGGTACCCACAGGACCTTCAAGTTTTTCAATTGTATAGCTGAGCACCCAGAGTTCATGCATAGAGTGAAAACAGCATGGTTGGAAGGCAGCAGAAGTGATTTGCTGGTAGTACGGCAAAAGCTAACAAAGGTGAAAATAAGTCTCAAACAACTAAACAACAAAGAGTTTAAAGGGGTCAGCAATAGGGTGAGAGATATTAAAAGGCGGTTGCAATGTGTTCAAGAGCTTATGAAGGATCCTACAGAAGTTACAGGTAACAGGCAGCATGAAAGAGACTTACAACAGCAACTAGCAAAATGTAGTAAGTTTGAAGAAAGTGCTATACAACAAAAATCCAGAGTGCAATGGTTGAGATTAGGTGATGCAAATACTGCATACTTCTTTGCACACATGAAGAACAGGGTGACTTAAAACACTACTACTAGTCTCATGACTAAAGAAGGCATTAAAGTCCATACACAGGAAGCAATAGAACTTGAAGTAAGCACATTTTATAAGGAGCTACTGGGACAAGCTGCTCAAAATCTACCTAGTGTGAGTCCTACTATAATGAAGAATGGAAACACTCTCCATAGGGGGCAACAAATACAACTAGCAACAAAAGTGACAAAAGGAAGTGATTACTGCACTCCAGGGCATAAATGATATGAAGGCACCTGGACATGATGGATTCAATGCTCTTTTTTTTAAGAGAGCTTGGTCAATAGTAGGAGAGGACATTATAAATGTTGTATTACTATTCTTTGACACAGGGGACATGTAGCCACCCATCAACTGTACAGCAATAACTCTTATCCAAAGGTGAACAATCCTACAAGAATTGGGGAATTTAGACCTATCTCATGCTGCACAACAATCTACAAAATTATCTTTAAAGTGATCACAACTAGGCTGCAGAAGGTGATGAGTTATATAGTTGAGCCTAATCAGTCAGCATTTGTTCCAAGGAGAGCAATCAATGATAATATCATCTTGAGTCATGAGCTAGTTAAAGGCTATGGTAGGAAAGGCATTTCTACAAGGTGTATGGTTAAGGTGGATATGAAGAAAGCCTATGATTCTCTTGAATGGAGCTTCTTGGAACAAGTCTTATATGAGATGAAGTTCCCTGAAATAATGATCAAATGGATTATGAAGTGTGTAACCATTGTATCCTATTCAATTCAGGTAAATGGGAAAACTACAAAGCCTTTCCAAGCTAAGAGAGGAGTAAGACAAGGGGATCCCTTGTCACCTTTCCTGTTTGTACTAGCCATGGACTACCTCACAAGGGCTCTAAAGAGTTTGCACAACAACTTTGAGTTTCATTACCATCCCAGATGTAAGAAGCAGAGAACTATTCAGCTAAGCTTTGTTGATGATTTACTGATGTTTTGCAGAAGAGACCTAAAGTCTGTGAGATGCCTTTGTAAGTGTTTTATGTAGTTTTCTAAAGCATCAGGATTGGTGACAAATGTAGATAAAAGTTGTGTTTACTTTGGGGGAGTAAAGCAAGCTGTCCAAAACCAACTACTTCAGGAGTTGCAATTTGTGAAGGGAGAATTACCTTTTAGATACCTGGGGTTGCCCTTGAGTACCAAAAGGGTGTACATAGTTCAATGCAAACCATTGATTGAGAAGATGCTAAGCAGAGTTACTAGTTGGACTACCAAGTTTTTATCCTATGCCGGAAGAGCTCAATTGTTCAAGAATGTACTGTTTGCCATTCAGATCTTCTGGGCTCAAATTTTTGCCTTGCCAAAGAAAATTATTCATACTGTTGAAAGTATCTGCAGGAGGTTTATGTGGACAGGAAATGTTGAAACATCAAAAAAAGCATTAATTGCTTGGGAGAAACTATGTTGGCCAAAGGCTTGTGGGGGAATGAACTTCTTGGATGTACATACCTAGAACAATGTTGCAATAGGGAAGCTACTGTGGAACCTGTACAAAAAGAAAGATAAACTATGGGTAGAGTGGATTCACAGCTACTATTGGCAAGAAGGAATATGGGGCATACAAGCCAAGCAAGCCTCTTGGCTGGTGCAGAGAATACTCAAGGGACACAAAGATCTCCTAAGTGTTGGATACAAATATAGAAAACTATTCTATTAAGGAGGTCTATGAGAAGATGAGGGGAAACATGGCAAAGGTAGAGCGGAGGAAGCTGGTCTGGGCAAATCTAGTAGCTCCTAAATGGCTATTCATACTATATCTTGCATTGAACAGGAGATTATCAACAAAGGTCAGATTGGCAAAATGGGGGCTAACTATTACCATGTGTCCACGATGTCAAGAGAAAGATGAAGACATTGACTACTTATTCTTTGAATGCTCATTCACTACAGGGCTTTGGAATAAGATACAAACGTGGCAAGGGATTCAGAGACCTGGCCTAAGATGGCATGATGAAGTGCAATGGGCATTAGCACACATGAAAGGCAGAGACAGTATAGCACAGATATATAGAATGACACTGGAAGGAACCATATATTGTTTATGGATGGAACGTAATTACAGAATTTTTCAACACAAGCAGAAACAGAAGGAGGCTATCAGGCAGATAACACAAAGTGTGCATATAAGAGGATCCCAGCAAATCAAGTTAAAAAGTAGGATGCAACAACTTAATATATGTATCCCTAGTATCAATGCTAGAAAAGTAGAAAAGTAAGGATAGTTACTAGATTGTGATGTGCAGCAGAGCTTGGGGATGCTTGTCCAAGCATGCTGGTTTTGATGATTTGTAATGCTTACTTTGGTAAATAAAATATTTACTAAAAAAATAGATGTAGATGTTTTTGAATATTGATTTCACAACTTTCAGTATGCACACAGTTAATAATCATAAGAAAGTCCACATCCATTATTCATAGAAATTTATACTTTATTATTTCATTTATAATCATTTACTTAAATTTTTTATTTAATAATATTGACATTATTATAAAAAAGTGTACTATATGATTTGGCATTCACGTGCAATGCACGTGCATCAAAACTAGTTTTGTAGGAGACCAAACCCAATTTTTTGTATACGTTCAAATAATTTTGTATAACATTTTAAAAATGTGTATAAACGCCTCTTATACACTTTGAAACAAAGTTGACACATTACCTACCGTAAGTGTATAATGTTGTATATCATGTGTATAACTGTTGGCGAAAAAAAAACGTTGGACTCGTTAACTAATAATATGGCTACGTGGGTGTATTTTTTGCATTGGACTGTATATTTTTGAAGAAAAAAACCATAAATCAGTTCATTGAGGATAAAATAAAATGAGAATTTTGAAGTTAAATTTTTTACAACATACCCAATAATCCTACAAGTGGGGTCTGGGAAGGTGGAGCGTATGCTAACCTTACCCTGATTTGTGGAGTAGAAAGGTTGTTTCTAGGCTCAAGAAAAAAAAGTTTTTCAAAACGTGATTTGAAAGAAATGCAAGAGTAAAAGCTATGATGAAAGTATTGATAGAAAAAATATCAAAGACAACATAAGTAGAAAAAACGACACTAGGAATAAAATTGAAATATAAGATAATGCTAGCATCATAACAATTATACTAGCAAGGAAACATTTAGGTGCTCCAGACTAGAACCTTGCTCTACCACTTGGAAGAGAAAACGCTCAACTACCTACTAACCGTTTACCCTAATCCTACACTGTCATGCTCTCTTATAGAGGGTCATGTCCTCGGTGAGCCGAAAATATGTCATGTCTTGTCTAATCACCTCTCCCCAATTCTTTTTCAATCTACCTCTACCAATCCTCAAACCTATCACTGCCAACCTCTCGCACCTCCTCTTGGGGCATTTGTGTTCCTCCTCTTCACATGTCTGAACCATCTCAGTCTCGCTTCCTGCATCTTGTCCACCACGGACACGGAGACTACTCCCACCTTGCCCTGTATATCTTTGTCCCAAATTTTGTCTCTTCTAATATGCCCATGCATCCATCTAAACATCCTCATTTCTGCTACCTTCATCTTCTAGACATACAAGTTCTTGACTGACATCCACTCCACCTCGTACAACATGGCTAGTTTAAGAACCACTCTATAGACCTTAGATGTAAGTCTAGGTGACACATTCTTTATCACATACCACACCAGATGTGAGCCTCCATCTCAAAAAATTTATAAATATAAAAAGGTGACATTCTTTACCGGATAGAGTAAAAGAAAAGTGTCACATTAATTGGGACAAAGGGAGTATATGATTATGATTTATGGCTAACCTTGTAAAACTAAAGATAATAAGAAAATGAGGGTAACTATTTTCAAAAAAAAAAGACTGGCATCTACCAACCTTGTGAGGTTCCTCGGAGTTTTCCCACAGCTATAAATTCCAAGATCCTTTCCTTAACATCGCTTAACCCATAGTGGTCTTCATCAAGAATTGTTTCTGCCCGTAGTACATCAAAGTTCTCATCACTGCATTTTGGATCACATAGGAAGAAAAATTTTAGAAACCAATGTTAACAACCATGGCATAGAACAAAACTATAAAGCCAGGCCCAGCACCATCCACAAACATGGACTATGACAAATCAAGCTCCCAACTTATCCTACATAAGGAGCCCATCATCAGTACAATCCAAATCTTGCTCTCATGAGTGAACATTCTTTCTAATGATAGACCCTGGAATCCAGATAAACTCATAAATTGGGATGCCAAGGAAGCATCATCAAAGTCAGAAGCATGCATGTGAGAACCCAAATAAGGAACAGAAGGAGAAACAAAAGTGGGAAGATGATTATATATACGCAAGTCGAATCACTAGGCAGTAAGGTTAACTCAGAAGCCTAGTAAATTTCAAAGAATAATATTTTTACTTCTCACTAGACGATGATTGTCTTTAATAACAATGTACTTGATGTCATGCCTACCTATATGATGTCTTTATTTCTAATCACTGCAAGTGTTGTGAAGAGATTGGCTGCACTTAGAAGAACTTTCTTTGGCAAGGAAACAGAGACAAGAAAAAGATCCATCTGGTGAGATGGAGCACAGCTGCACAGTTACAGCTACTAAGAAGGAAAGGGGTCTTTGAGATCGGGAACTTGAGAGTCCAGAATCAAAGCCTGATGATGAAATGGTTATGAGAGGTTTTCTGCCGAAGAATTCTTTATGGAAGGATGTTATCAAGATAAATATGGGATGGAAATGGACAACTAAAGTCGTGAACAACCCGTATGGGGTCAGCTTATGGAAATCCATCAGAAGCTTATGGCCTAACTCATAAACAAATCCAGCTTCAAAGTAGGAAATGAATGAAGACATCCTTTTGGAAAGACAACTCGCTAGGCCAAAAATCACTGAAGCAGCTCTTCCCTGATATTTATCTTGAATTAGCAGCAGGGAGCAACTGTGGGTGGGGTCTGGTTAAACTCATGATCGAATCACAATTTCAAAAAACCGTCAAATGACAGGGAGATTGGCATGCTAACAATGTTTACTACACCCAAGAACAATTCAAATAGATTTCTTCTACTGAAGAGGGTAATCTTGGCTTGGGAATAGACAAGGTGAATTGTCTGTTAAGTCAACTTTATAAGGAACTTAACCTTCCAAATAATCAGATTGGTCGCTGGCCTTGGAAATTGATATGGAAAGTGAAAATTCCATACAAGTTGCTTGTTTCACATGCCTTTTGGCCAAAAAAGAAAAATGAAATAAAATCTTGATTCTGGGTGATATCTTTTTGCTCTGTAGAATGACAGATCAATTACGGAAGAGTTAGGTGGGTCATGCCAAAGAGAATTCATGAAGTCCTAGCATGTTGGAATAGAGATGGCAGCCTATCCAGTTAGAAAGAGAGATGCAGGATTGTCCCAACTAGCATTTGGTGGACAATTTGGAAGGAGAGATGCCAAAGATTTTTGAGGACAGCAAGAGTTCTATACAGAAGCTGAAGATAAATTGTCTATTCCTTTACTATTTTTGGAGTAAACAAGAGTATTTAGAAGCTGTGGAGTCTATTTTTGATGTTTTAGACTACTTGTGAGAAGACAAAAGTGCTAGGAACTCTAGTTGTACTATTTTCTCTAAATATGGAAGATTACACTGCTTTCTAATTGTATAGTCCAGTTTATATATATACAAATATGTTACCTTCTCAAAAAATAATCACACTTCCCATTTTGTTATTCCATTAAGTCAGCTTCTCTCAAACAGATTCCAATATTACAGCTAATCAAGGATACAGTTAACATCAGTTGAACTGAACCAGGACAATATAAGGTACAATAGACAGTCAAGATAGGCAACAAACCTGTAACTACCCCATGGCAAGGCAGTCAACCAATCAAGATAATTACGTGTCACATTGAATTCACTTGAACTAGCTTCCAGTAGTTGCAGTTTTGTAAGTTCTTCTTCAATAACTTGCATGACATGAGCCGGTAGTTTTTCTTTGTTAGGCTCCAGTCTTTCCCTAAACTTTGCTGCAGTAATAAACAAAGGTAGTGTCACACCATTAGATGTAATAAAAAGGAATTAACAAACTGTATGTCTAAGCCCTTAAAGCAAATCTAATGATAAGGTAATTTCATCTCTCGACTTCAAAACCAAAACCAGGTCCATCCAAAATGTTACAAAGTGCAGCTTGACTATATCTTTGTGTAAATTATTGACGAAAAAAAACAAATGAAAGAATGAAAACCACATTTTAGAGTACGTGTAATGTTCATTATCACAAAAAAAGTGGAAGAAACACCTCCATAAGTATTACATCCCCCAACAGAAGCAAAAGGGAGAAGAAAGAGTACAAGACGGAGAAAGCAAGTAGGCTTATATATACGGAAGTGCATTATAAAGGGAAACAGGAAGGACTTCAAGAGAAAAAGAAAAGGTTGAAGGAAAAGGCTAAATCCGAATCATAAGCAGTCCATAACTTGAATAAACGACACTGTTGTGCTTACAGAAAATGTATCCTTCCATTAAATCCATGTTGAAGTAACTTTGTGCAACATAGCCAAATATGGTAGAAAGTAACCTTTCGGATTCAAAGTTAAATTATTCCAAATATTGTAGTATCAAGTTCTTTAGTGAGAAGACCAAAGTAACCCCTTAAAAATACTATGTATTTTCATCCGTCAAATCTTTAAAATGTCTTAGAATAATTTTAGAAGGTGCGTCAATAAAGTTGGTTGGACTGTATACAACGAAAAATTCAACCTTCAACTTTCTATCTGTAAAAGCCAATAGTAGCTTGATTCATGTTTCTTGTGAAGAGTCAATTGTAAAAAGTAAAAACAACATATCTCTTACAACAGAAACGATAAAATTGCAAATGGTTTTTTTAGGCTACTGCTATAAGGAATTTTACTAGGGCAGTGTAATATGTCTCGTTAACCAAACAGGAAAATGTGTCTGGCCGTAATAAATTAAAAAATAAAAAACATTCTCCATATATATATATATATATATATATATATATATATATATATATATATATATATATA